>SNQJ01S0054685.1:37685-54700 GCA_010110895.2 Picea sitchensis
GCACATATTGGCTATATTCCTGCTTTGGTGACTGTACACATCAAAAAATCAGTTTGAAGGTGATTCCACTGGTAGAAGAATCCAGAAATTTAAATTTTAACTGGCGACTCCACTCTCAATACAGAATCCGACTTCTGAAATATCATTGGCAACTCCACTACTCAAAGATGGGACTTCTGACAGAGGTATGAAAAAGCATCATGGAAGAAAATGAGTACTTCAAATCAAGTTTTTCAAAACATTGTATGGTTCATTGTAGATTACCTATGGTCCTTTCGTGAACATGTTAAACAATTTTTCTTCATCTATCACATGCAAATGACGATCATGATAATCCTGAAGTTGCATACCCTCCCCTACAAATTATATAGATATCCCATCAATTTGTTGATTATTTTGACCAAAATATCCCATTTGAGCCATATCATAACCCCAACCAAGTTGACAGGGCTCAGAAAATCAAAACTAACATTTCACTTGATCCAAGACCTAGCACAAATACAGACCTTTGAAGTTACCTCACATCCTTCATTATTTTCCCCCAAAGCACTATGAGTACCTACCTTTGTTTGATGGGGAACATGATACCATCACAGCTGAAAAACACATCCAAAGGTTTGAGCATTTTATAGACTTATTTGAGATTGACCATGACGATGTATGTATGAGGGCTTTCTCTCAATCCTTGAGAGGAGATACCAAATAATGGTTTAAACATTTTCAGCCTAAGACAATTAGCTCATGGGAAGAATTGAAGAATGTCTTTTCGAAGTTTTGGGGTAAGAATAAATCTCTAGACCTGCAGCTTACAGAATTTTACACCTTGAAAGAACAAAGCAATGAGACTATCTCCACTTTCAATAGAAGGTTTTCCAGTATTTATTATGATTTTCCCGAAGAAATTCAACCTACTGAAGTTGCTTCTATGCTTCAATATGCCACCACTCTCCACCCAGATATGTCTTTCCTCCTGATGGAAAGAAGACCTAAGACCTTACAGAAAATGTTTAGTGATGATCAGAAAATTCAACACAATATCCTAGCGTGCAGACGGATTAGAAGTGAAGGGTTGGGTGTTGTAGGTCATGAAAGTGGATATGAACTAAAAATTGTTGACTGGAATCTGAAGCATGAAATTCATAACATTTTTGGATCTCTGGAAACTTTGAATGCTAATGATTTTGCAGAGGATGATATTCCACTTATTAAAGGAAAAAACACTTACATGGTTCTCGATCTACCCCAGGATAAACATGATGTTGAATGGTTCATTTATTCATTTGTGGATGGTTAAGAAAATGGTTTTGCAAATCACTTCATTGAAGAACAAATTGATACTCCAAAATTTTTCTTGCTAGATGACGTTGCAGATGTTGTTTGTTTTCTTGTATGTGATGAATATGATGATGATTATGAGGTCGACTTTTTTCCAACTGCATGTTCTCCCCTTGAGAATGTTCCTTTTCATCAATATAGTGAGAACTATCAGCTTACATATCACAGTTGAAAAAAGGAAAGTTTTGAATCAGCTGAAGGAAATTATTTACCTCTATGCTTATCTTCATTTAAATTGTTCAAAGAAAATTCTAAGGTCATCATTGAGGGAAAAGCGTGTGTGTCGATGCCAAATCACACTGATTCATTGGAACAAACTGACAAGGAATTGCAGCCATCAGTCGAAGGTGAAGCTAAAAACCAGTATGTTCATAAATTCAAATACATAGAAAAGGGTGCATATGATAGTGAAGAAATGCTTAAATCATAGATAGGAACCTTGCCATTATGTTTCACTTCTTTCAAAGCGCTCAAACAAAGCGTCAAGAATGTTCCAGATCAAAAATCCTCCAGGTATGATATTGAATTCGGAGAAAGTAGTAGACTTGCAAACAAAGAGCATCTCATGTTATGCTTTTCTTATTTTGAATGGTTAAAAACAAATCATAAGTAAATAGAGAAATCCGATCAAGGGATTATAGTAAAAAACCATTTTTCTTCTCCTGGACTTGATGAAGAGATTCGACAAGACTTCCAGCAAGACAAATTGTTTCAAAGTTGTCTTTCTTTCCCTATGAATGATGTGATTGCTTAATTTCTAAGTGGCCTAAACACGGATGAGGATTTTGAAACTGCATCTATATAAATTTCAAGCACTATACAAACAACTTCTATGGAGTTTTAGGAAAGCAAAAAAACAGGATATGCTACGTTTCAATCAGAAATACAGAAAGGAAATGAGAAGGCATTTGTTCCATTTGATCCCTCCGCAAATCATGGTTTTGAAAATGCATCCATGAACACTCTAGATTGTGAAATAGTGCATGATATTATCTTTTCACATTTGCATGAAAATTGTGATCATGAATTTATTTCCATTCATCCATCTGAAAGTCAAGATGACAGTCGTCAAACAAATTTCCAGAAGTTTAATAAAACCAAATCAGAATTGTTTGATGAGAAAGAAGACAGCCTTATGGTTGTCATATTTGAAGATGTTCAAGGATGTACAAATTTTTCTATTGATATGCATGGAAAGGTGGACGAACCTATTGCTACGATTTCGTTTGAAAATACTCTCAGGATTGAAGAAGTATAGCAAGAACAAAAAACCCTTGTGAGGGGAACCTGTTTTTTTGTCTTAACTTCTAAAAATGAAATATGCCCTCATGTGTTTCATGACCCCATGGCATGCTATATAGAGGATCTTTGCAATCAGAATCTACAGTTGGTGGTGGGTGATGAGATTAGGAATGAAAGAGATGAGAAATCAATGGTGGTATTAGATATGGATTTCCTTATACCAGAAGTTTCATTTCAGTCAGAACTGTCCTTTGATTTGGAAGGTTGTTGTTCAAAACATTTTCAACATATTTTGCAACCTTTTGACAAAAATCTACAAGATGGATCACCCAAAAATAAGGATGCAATGGTAGAAATGATATATGCCTATCATTTCATGCACGTGTTGGAAGATCCCTTTGCATTTTTGCTAGAAACGATAAACCGCAATAAGATTTTTGAGATTTTAAGATTCAGATCCAAACGTGGCTTCTCAAATGAGTTATTGATAAACAGGATTTGGAACAAACACGTGAAAATTAAACGAGCAGTAGGTGAAGCGCTAGCATGGCTGCATTGGCATTTTCATTTCAATTGATTGGCATTTCATTTCAGCAGATTAGGGTAGGTAGGTGCAAATAAGCTTGATGATCAAGCATCTTCCAGTTTAGATTTTCAAATAAAGTACTCATTTAGATTTTTAGTAGCATATCTGGCATTCAGTTCCCAGGACAGAACAAGGTACACACCTATTGTGGGAGCAGCCCATGGATGAGGCATCATGTCTATGCGTTCTTTGCTACCTCACAGGGAGGGTAGAATCCCTAGTTGGAGCCTATGTTATCACTGTTATAATTTTTTGGAATTTCAGTCTTGGGATTTGGCAGGTCGCTAAATCGATACATAAACACGATAGATTAGCAGGAAGGGTCACATCTGGTGGGCAAGGCTAATTTTAGTGGAGATATGAGGGCGATAGGATCTAACAGGTCATGGATCATGGGTGTCGTCGATCAACGATCGTGGAAAGAATCGGACCCAGAACTAGCGCAAAGTTTAAACTCTCGATGGCGGACCGATGACAATACCATGGTTTTGCGTCGAAGCTACGTGGCGCTCCTAGATGGATATCGGGGGGAAAAGCGGTTGAGCTCAAAACTGCTAAAATACCCCTGATGTCACATGTCAAGACATCATTGGAGGTGTCACGACCAAAGGCTGCATGCAGAAAAGGAGGGTTGACGGCTAGTCAAATCACCTCATAGCACTTGTCTGAGTATTTTCCATCCATGTGATACCAAGTGAATGTCACCAGAGGACTAATTTGAAAGCTCATCATTTGAACTCAGAGGCCGAATGTGATAATTCGTAGTCCTCGTTGATACTTTCGTCAGTAACCTATGATTGGTTCTAAATGATGACTGCCTTTAAAAATGAGGATGACATTACTCTGTTTTGGGCAACTAACATTCCATTCCTGAACGGGGTAATTATGAACCAAATCAGCTTCTTAGCTTCTGCAAAATTAAGGGAGATAAGCTCATATTGTCTGGACAACTAGCAATGATGGATAAGACAAATCAAGTGGTCCCCAGCGAACCAGGATTTTCAACTAATGTGACAAATTTATCGTTGAAGAAAAAGGAGAAGTTGGTTGCATGGATATTAGCAACGAAATTTCATACAAAGTTTGTTGAAGAGTCAGAAATGGATAAAGAGGTCAGGTTAAATCCCATCATGAAAGATTTAATCATCAACGGATACGTAGATGAGCACCATATGCAAGTTGTCAAGAGGAAGAGGAGAAAGCGACAGAAGATGGAGATTGAAGTTGAGATGATTGAGAGCATTGGAGAAAACCAGCCTGCATGGCTTGACACTTTAAAGGAAGAAATTGCTAATCTGAAATAGTTTTCAAATTAAATTAAGTATGTTTCATAAAATTTTGTAATGATATAGACATGCGGTGTTCAAAGTGAGAATCTGAAATATGTCAGTTTTGTTTATAACACCCCCGGTAAAATAGGGGTACAGTTGTTATACGTTACTCCTTTTTTATAACTGATGACTATTCTTGGGACTATGGGGAAGTCGATTCATTTTGAATCCCAAATGTAGTTTGTCTATATATATTATTCCAAATATAAATGAAATGGATGATCAGAGAGGGACCTGCCCTCTTAGCAGGAGGACATTGTAATTGTCTGGAGCCAAATTGAATATATAATGCAGAAGCATTCTGAAATTTTTATGAAGAGATTCTAATGGTTGTGATATGAGTTATGTTTTCTCTCATAGTGTGTATTTATTTTGTCTTTAAAATTCCATCTACATTTTCTTTTGTTTAAATTGGAGAGTTAAAGGTTCGTAATTCGTTTTATGATGCTCTTGACCTAAGCAATTTAGACTGTGTATTTTTCTCCCTAGTTGATTTAGAATTCATTTTTAATAGTATTCTGATGCAGTTATTTGTTTTCCCTTTCTTCTTACCACTCTGCTTAAACTCCATTTATAACTCAGATTCATTGCCTCATTTAGCCTTTATCCTCAGAAGATTTCTAATGACCTTCCATTTCCTTATTCATTTTCGACTCCATAGCTCTAAGTGTTTCCTCCCCTTCTCCACCAGCAACCTTATAAAAACCCTCAAAACAAACCAAATCTAGTCGTTGATTATCAAAGAAATATCAAGTGACACGAGAGAGCCCTCTTTGAGTTGAACGGGCTAGTGCACAGCTCTAAAGTAGGTTGAAACAGTTACCTTTGTCATTTGTCTATCAACCAAACAAAATTTATAGAGTTCTAACAGGGCCAACCATATATGTGGAGACATCATGATGTATATGAGTCTAGACCTCGTAGTGTCATTATTAATATGGGAGGTCAGCTCTATCAGATACCATAGGTAGTTCCAACTACTGCTCCACCAAAAAAATGTCGCAAGGTAATCTCTCATACTGCAAAATTCATCCTCTTCACAAACTGTTCAAAGGATGCACAAACGACCGCTACAACCAATGTAGCCTCAACACCTTCTATCCAGCAGAACATATTATCAAAGAGAAATAAGATATTGTTTATTCACCTACAATGGTGCCTACACAATGCCTCGTCAAACCCAGAGACAATAGGTTGGTGGAGCATATTCAACCCCGCCAGCAACCGGTTTGTGACAGTCTTCCATAAACCAAGTAACACAACTTCTCCAACAAAGTAGGAAGCTCACCAAGATTTAGATTTAGAACATTTTTTCCCCTCTTCCCTACGAACTCAAATCAATGGATACCATTTCTTCCTAAGGGGGGAGGATTGATCCAGGTGGATATTGGTGGCCACCCACCTATTTCAAATAGCTCCTTTTTCCAGTTTTTAGTTCAACACGTTCTTCTGTACTTCTTTGTAATTGTGGGTTATACAATTTCGGGGTTGCCTGGAGCCCTACATATATTCTAGGTGGATACTGGTGGCCTCCCACCTAATCCAACTAGCTTATTTTGTATGATTTCATGTCAGCACATCTTGTTGTACTTCCAGGGCCGTTTTGGGGCTCTAAACAATGTTATTTTGGCTCACCATAGTCAAATTGTAGATGGAGTCAGAGTTTGACAATGTAATGTGTATTTCTCGAAAAGACCTTTCCAATGGGCTATCACACACCTAAAATGAAGATCGTATGAAAAATTTACAACCCTGAGAAGTTAATGTACTAACTTACTTAAACCGGGCCCACATGACTTTTGGCGTTTCATCTCCTAGGGTTAGGTTTTTGGATGTCTAGGGTTTTGGCATTCTTGTTTAACATAAAAAGGCCTTCAGAGCCTCATTGTAATCATCTTCTTGTGAATGAGAATATCCATCACATCTCTTCTCAGAGATAAAGCTGCCACCATTCGAGCGAATCTTGCACTTTGTATTTTTATAGTCTCTTTACAATTATTTCATTAATAGAAATCAATTATTGTTGTATTTCTCTGTTTCTGGCAAGTTTCATGAGTATTTCATTGTAATTTATCTACTTTCATTTCGTTTCGAATATAATCCAAATTAGTGTCATGGGTTGATATGGTCAGATTGGAGATTCAAAGGTAGGAGGCTTCTAGGAGAGGGGTGTCTTCTTGGATGGGATCATGTCAGACAACAGAATTTTCTTTAGTGACCAAGGATGCAGCAAGTTAGGAGGTCTTGAGAGTAGGATTTTCTTCGATGATAAAGGGAGCAACCAATCAGATGAATTTGAGAGAAGCTATGGTAGAGGATTCAGTACGAGAGACAGAGTCACTTCCAGGTGATGATAGAGGATGGAATGCCTCCCTCGCTAAGAGGGAGTGTTGATTCTTTGGTAGCATCGGGAGGAATTCCCACTTATGGAGTGTGGTGAGAATACATTCCTCTCTAAGAGGGAGTTTTGATTTTTGTAGCTTCGGGAAGGTATTCTCACATGACCCTATGTGTTGGGCATGTGGGAATCATCATTAGCACCACATCTCACTTTCAGTTTGGAGAAAGCCCCCTTGGATTTGAGTGGGGGCTCCATGCATTTGATGATGGGCTTTGTGGGCTTTTGTTGGAGATTCACACCTACAATGAAAGCCTAATTTGATGTTGACTTGTGGAGGGGATTCTATAGTGACCCCTAAGGATTGTATATAAAGAAGAGAAGTCATTGTGACATTAGATATCATGTAGAGTGTGTGGAGACATGATGGAGCTAGAATATGTGAGTCTACACTTGTGCTAAGAGGATTGGTGATCTCAGCAAAGGGGAAGTCTTCAACATGGTGAATCTGGACCAAGAGAGAGAAGCGAAGAAGGTCGCATGTGTGGAATGAATTTTTTATACCATACATGGTTTGTAGGAGGATTAAGCATGTATATACATGGGTTGTAGGTGGACGAGTAACGTATAGGGTATACACATTTTGCAAGAGAGAAAACATCGTATGTACGTGGGTTTCCAGTTAGTGAATCATGTATCTAATTTTTTGGAAAGGTACAGATTCGTATAGGATGACAAGTGATGTCAACAGGTCGTACAGGTGATCTACAACATATTTGTGTGTAGAGGAGATTCCCATGGATATTGCTGAGGTTTGGTTTTCTTATTTGTATGGTTATTGGAGAACAAGGTTGTTCTTAGTTTTGGTGACTTTGGAGGACAAGATTGTCCTCATATTTTGGTGATATTGTATTGGCTGGGAGGGTTGGTTTCTCCCTCAGGATTTCTGATGATAACAAGATTACATAACTGAAATTGTGTCTCATGTGTATTGACGATTCATCTATGATCTTTGTGTTTTTGTTGCATATGTTTTCAATCAATAATTTTAGTGTAAAGTAATTCAGTGATAATAGTTAGGTTTTTACTATTAGATCACTAGGAAGCAATTTTTAGATCTGAAATTAGTCACATAGAGTTGCATGTGAAAATTGATAAATTTGCGTGCTAATTTGGATTTACAATAAAATCTAGAGGATAAAGAATTGTGGTTGAAAAACATGTGTTGGGATATTTATTTTCTTTTAGGGATATGAATCAAGGAGAACATGTTATTTCAAAATAAGTGCATGACAGCTCTCGTCATTTTACTCCACCTACATTTCCTCTTGATGAAAAAGAGACCTCTTGTGTAGAGAATTCAAGCTCAATCATTTATGAGATTGGTTTGAAAGAACAAAAGAAGGAAGAAATTCCTTCTGATAATGAGAGACTCTTGATTCAACCGATATTTATGTGAAGCTTTCATTTGTCTACTTTATCTTCCTCATCAAAGGAAATGGAGGAGGAAACTTTCCATAGAAATGAAGAAAAATGTCACGTTCCTAAAAATATGACAGTTACCTCATAAAATAAAGAAATCAAATCAATCTTTGATGATCATGATTGTGGTATTGAAATAGCTTCTATTAGTTTAGTTGGAAAAAGTCAAGAAGGTTTTCTTGTAGTTACCGAGTCAATCTTTGAGCCTTGTCATTCTAAATTTTTGTGTGATATGCTCCCATCTACTAACAATGAGTATGTTTTTTAAGATAATATGTGTTTAAATGTTTTTGAGGATAAAAAAAATAATGTTGATCAGTTAACTAAAGAGGAAGATACAAAAACACAATGCATAGCACTTTCAATACAACAGTTTGCATATTTCTCAAAAGAGAAGAATAATGTGAAGGAAGAAGGTTTTTATTGTGAAACAATTCCTTGTGTGGTACTTGCAGATTCACAATTAAAACCGATCGTGATTGTGCCTATAGAAGAAAATATGCCCTTCAAGGATGTTACCTTTGAAAATGATTATTTTATCAAGGAGGCTTTTCATTCTCTTACCTTTAATACTTTCTATTATTTATATCCTGGCCTTTTTTATGGTTGTGTTGTGCAAGTGGTTGGCCAAACCTTAATAAGGTACAAGACGGTCATAACTTACATACAGAGGAGGGAGAGGATGTAACCCTTTCCAAGGAATATTTTGGTTTCCTTATTTATCAACATTTCACATGGGAAGAAGACATTGTTGTGAAAAATATGTACAAGAATGTGTCATCTATTGATTCAATTACATTCATTATTAATATAGAGTCTTGTGCTTACCAAAAATAGCTATTTGAAGCTTATAGATTTGATGAAACAAATGATATTAGTGGCTACCACCCAAGTTTGAATTATTTATCTCTTACAGTGGTGGAGGACTACAAGTTCTCACTATTGAGTCACAATAATTCATCTCAAGCTATTTGTTATTTTAAACATGAGCTCAAAGAGACTTGTCTAGATGATGAGGAATTTCTGTTTCGACCGATGGTTATGTCAGGACCTCATTATATTATCTTATCCTCAGAATCAATGGGCATCGTCCGAACTCAGACTCTCCCACAAGGTACAATTCATGAAATCCTCTCAGATAAATCTTTTCAATAAGTTAGTTATTCAAGAAAGGGGTTTTCTTTATCGAACTGTTACCTTTCCTGAAATGAGTTTCTTCTTGTGTTTGATTAGGTTGAGAGACAATATATTCACCCATTGTTTGAAGACATTCTTCTTTACACATATGTTATGTTATCTTTAAACTCCACGAAGTGTCACTCTTAACTTGTCTTCTTAGAACACACTTAAAAATTTTATGATATCAGTCTCAAGGAATTTATCAATCATTCCAAGCATCAACTCATCAATTATTAGAAATATGGTCCTAATCGTCTCATTCAATTATGGTTTCTAATCTTATCTATATTTCTATATGGGTCATTTGTACTTTATCAAGATTATCTGAATTGTCTCCATAGCAATAATATTATCCTCGTGTCATTACTTATAAGATAGAATGTTGAGGTTAATGATGAGGATGGTTGGAATTATTATCACTAATGACAAGGGGGAATTGATACATGTTGGTGAGTGATATTGATGGATTTTTTGGGATTAAAGGTCTTGTGTTTTCAAAATAATGTTTGCAAACAGATTATTCACAACAATGAAGTTTAAGAGTGATAACAACCTCGGAAGTTTTTGGATCATGTATTTATTGATTATCTCATCTTTTGAGCATGGAAAAGGATTGGTGCTAATAGGTATCGGGAGAATATGGGTTGATCAATAAGACAAAAGTAAATTTTGTATGGGTTAACTAGAGTGTAGAGTTCCATTGTTTAATTTCATTGATCCTATGATTTTTTATTATAATGATGTCGCTTAATTTCCCTTCCTAGTTATGATCATTACTTTGGGAAATATTTTAGGATTTGATTTTCAGATTGAATTAAATACCTAATTTATGAAGATCTCACCCTTAGTTTTCTCCTGATATTTCATTATAAATGTTATTGTGCATATTATGACTTATTGCTGGAACATCAAGTCCTAATGGTTCATCACACTTCTCCTAAATTCAGTTGGTCGAGAATTCGACCTACATCTGTAAATAGTCAATCGGGTGATCGACTGGATCTCTACTTCATTCGTTTGAGTATTTGACAAGTCTATCGGTTGAACAATCGACCAACAGTCGAAGATAGTCGGGTAGTGGATTGACCAACCCAAAAATCAACTATGAGTTGGATGCATGGAAGGTCAGGTCAAGCATCCTTGTCGAACTGACTAGAAAACACGAATTTGACGAAGTCAACTCTAACAATTCATGGTTATATGTGAACAAGATCTTCCCGATTTCATGGAAGTTGGTTAGATATTGAGGCTAAAAATAGCAGACCCCATGGGTCATTATCATCAAGCGATCAATTGATATCATATGGAGATATTGATATCCAATATGCATTGTGATGTTCTTATCATAGTGCATTATGCTTAAGTGCTATAACAGTGTCTTTAGACACCACCTTTTTCTTCTAAATTGTATCCCCTCTTCGATTATCTACAAAATTGTCTATCTATTTCTTAACAGGTTCCACCCTACTCCCCAACACTTATCATATGCTTCTTTTATTCTAGGTCTATCTTGTGGGTCGATTACCTCTTTACCCCTGACTTGATTAACTGGAATATTTTTCCTTTGGTTTTCCTTTTAGTTTATTTTTATTTTCTTCATTTATTTTCTAGGTCTTTATTCATTTTTATTGATCTATACATATTTATATTTCCTTCTTTGTTCATTTTTTTCCACCGTGACTTTATTTGTTCCCATGTGCTAATTGATCAAGTTTGGCTCACCTGGATGCAATGTTAAGATGTAATGACATGATAAATCATTACCTTTGAGAATATTTTCAAGATGATGTTGACTAATAAACCTGGAAATATGAGCTCTGGTGGAACATATTTGATACTCAAATATTTTCATGCTAACACACTTTAATTATTTATTTGGTTGTTTACTAACATTCTCTATTGGAAATCCATACTCACACACAATTAATGTAGTTCATCAATTAAAGAATGACCCATGGGATAAGATTACAAACTAGAAATTATAGTCAAATCAAAGAAACTCTCGTATCATCCTAGCCTCTTCCTACACCCACTGCAATTACAAAGCAATGTGTGTGTGTGTGTGTGTGTGTGTGTGTGTGTGCATAAAAGAATATCTAAAAAGGGTGTTTATTTGAGTAACATGGCCATAATATAGTGAAAATATGGGAAGTACAAGTAACTCTATCAAGGCTATGGACGCTCACTAGTAGTGTGGCAATGCTTGTATGATATTGAAGAAACATTGATCGAGGCTATGGATGCTCACTGGAAGTGAAGCAATGCTAGGAATTGAGAGATGAGGAACACACCTAAGTAATTGCTTATGCTATAAGTCATGAAGGCCCCAGGTCACCTCTTGAAAATATCTAGGGTAGATTGAAATTTGAGGAAATAAAATTCATTAATCATTAGTTCCTTGAGATAGCATGTAAGTTCCTGGATTGGGATTATTGTGTATCTTTTTCATTATTGATTTATACTTGTGTGGGTCCCACAAACTCAAAAAAAAGGTGTTTATTCAGTCAAATAAGTCTTATTTTTAACACTCGATAGTAAGTAAGTTTCTTGTATCAAAGAGATAAAGATAATTGTTTCGTCTAGTGTGTCACCGATTTTTTTTCCCACAACAACTCCCCCTTTGTTTTTGAGAAAAATAAAGGGGGCCCCCCATTAAACTTTGAAACTACTCCCTATATTTGGTTTCTAAGTCTTGGTTTTGAGTCCTATGTTTGAATAACTGACTATCTTTGATAATGGCATTACTATCATCTTCACTCCTATTGATTTTGATTTCTTTTGATCTATGTTTGCGAGAAAGATGTGTTGATACTGAGAGGGGGGGTGAATCAGTATCCAGTACAATTTAAAAACCTTTTTCAACTTATACTTAAACCATTCAATTATATCCAATGGGAAATGAACAATAGTATAAGAGTTACACCAATACACCACAATACACCATGCACAATATATGAGAAATAGTCAATAGTTTTTGTTCAAGCAAGGGAAGTAATGACTTCAAAGGGTAGCTTCGACTCTGGAAATGTAAGGGAGAGTTAAATACTCAAGAGGAATATACAATCCTCAATATCAAGATATATTTGAACTCTCTATCCTTCCACCCAAGATGTGAGAGATAATAAAACTTTATTCAGTGCAGTGTGTTCGGAGACCCAACTTGTACAGCATCCCAGCTCAATATTTAACATCTGATTGAGCACTCCTGAAACTACAGTCCGTAATATTTCCAGTGGAAGTGGTCCCACTTCATTTTGATCCTCTATGAATAAGGATTATGACTGTTTTACCAGGAACACCTATTTTTTGACTAGTTTGATGACTAGCCACAAACCCTGAGAGTGTATCTCCCTTAATTATAGCGAATCAAGAGCTGAGGGGGTACACAGAGGTACCTTGATATGTCTTCTCAATACCATATCGATTTCACCATCTGAATCGTTCTATAAAAAAGTTATAGCAAAATGGGTAAGATTACCTGAAAGTAACATGCAACAGAACACATCGCAAAGATTTATCCTTTCTTGAAATCCGACCTTCTTTTTACTTCTTCTTCTCTACGAAATTAGGCTTGTATCAAATGAATGTATAATGATGTTTATACCATTTATGTCACTTCCTTTTAACATTGAATAGAGCGACACTTTCTTATTTGTAATTCTTTTCTTTAATTATCTTGGGGGCCTACATGTGGCGCAATTCACTTGTCATCTTCAAAATTCATTTCTCCTCAACCATGAGGATCACGTGACGTGCCACATACCATAGGAAACAGCATGATGTATACTATCCATCCATGGGTGTGCTCTACGCATGTTCATTTTCCATGTCAAAATAACTTCATCAATCTTGTGGTTAAAACCCATGACTGGGTTGACATCCCGACGATGACAACAACCAATCTTCCAACAAGATGTTGTTTCCTTATGTTTGACTTGATCTATGACCCTTGGTTGCTTGATGAAATTTTTGTTTGATTCAACATGTGCCTCTTAAGCATATGCACATGTTGGTTTGATGAAATGATGCTTGAACTTGTTTTATTTTCTTATGAGTTGCATTTCTTAATGGTTCATTTCTGACAAACTTAAATTGCATTATGAAGATTTAGACATTTTTTTTCCAATGATTTAGTTTCATTGAGTAATTGAATCAATTAAGAATTTTGGTGGATTGAATTAATTCAACTAAGTGTTAATTTGATAAAAATCAATTTTGGTGGATTGAATTAATTCAACTAAGTATTAATTTGATAAAAATCAATCTTCATCTTAAGAGTATATATATATATATATATATATATATATATATATATATATGGAAAACAAGCTAATGGATTTCAATTTGAGTAAAGCATCGTTTTCTATGAAGCCTAAATTTTCATTAAAAAATATTTTTACACAATTTTCCTCTTTAACAAATCTAATTATTGCAAATGACAGAAATGGAATTTGTTGCTTATAAAAAAAAAATGTATTTGGCATATTCAAGTATTGGAAACATTATTGTCTCTAATAATTTTAATGCCTTGAATAAATTCCATGTACTCTTAATATAACTCTTTCAAAGAATTTTCTTTTTATATTTTAATATCATTTTATTTGGTCATTTAAGGTTATGTTTTGTGTTTGGAATAATTTAATGTTATGTTTTGTGTTTGGAATAATTTAACTTGTATGTACAAAATTCCATGCTTATAAAACTGCACAAGAGGATTTTAATGCAAAAGAAAAGAATCTGGATATATGGTCATTTTGGTCACGTGAATAACAAATTCTAATTTGTTATTAAGCTTGAAACTTAAGATTGGAAAAGAATAAACTTGTAATAATGTTGTTGTTTAAATTTACATTTTGTTTGTTTTTTGTTTTGATAAAATTCTCCAACTATTTTTGTAAGGAAGGACAGAAGAATGAGATAGAAAAGGAAAAGGATTGTAATCATAGTGATAGAGAAAAGCCACCCATAATTTGTTATAAAAGGAAGACAACACGAACACACCAAGGAGGGAGGAGGGTGAAATGATATAGCAATGGTAGTGCGTGAATATAGTGCAACCAGTTTGTTGTTTAACTAATATCTACGCAGGTCAGAGGTGGTCACTTATGTCTTCGTCGAATTGGAAAATCAGTGTGATCAATGTAGATTTCTTTTGGAGTGGAGGGGTTGGAAGATCTAAAAACTTTTGTGCTTATTTTTATCAAGTGGAATGAAAGGATTGAAGGCTGAGGAACTTTGACTTGTATATTTGAGGAATTCTTTCTGAAGATTGAATACAATGGTAAAACGTTTATGAACATATAATATATTTATTGTTTTATGCTTGGATATCTTTAGGTGTATCAATGGATGTTTGTACTTTTTTTTGTTGTGGAAATTGAATTATTTTTTTGTCAATGAAATATGTTTTAGATAGTAAATGGTTAAAAGTGGCATGCAGGGGTATAGATCGATTGGTAAGTGTCGTGTAAATGGAAGGAAATATGAAAAGGAGGTCTCAAGTTCGATTCTCACCCCGATTTACTTGTGCTCCATGCTTGCAGGTTGTGTGGCACACCTGGGGTTATAGTGGTAGCGAACGGGTATCGACCACGTGTCACGCGAGTACGAGAACAACGAGTTGTCGATTACCCTAGTATATAAAAAAAAATGGTTAAAAGTGATTAGATTGCATGGACATACTTAGTTCTATTTTACATATGAATTTATTCATGTTTATATATGAATAGAATATGTTGCTAAGGGTTTCATATTGTGAAATGTGAATTCTTTCTATTTACAATAATTAAACTTTATGCTTGCAATCAATTTATGTCACTGTTAGATTAGGAGTAGGAATAGGTTAGAATAGAACTGCATCTTCATGATAGATTAGGAATGCATTTAGAATTTTAGAGAGTTTCAACAAACACGTCTATTTTTGGGGAGAAATCAATTAATGTTGGTGGCAATCAAGCCCACATGTCAGAGGAGATTGACATACCAAATGAGAGAAGGTGTAATTGGGACCCCCATTGGGAAATTTTCCCTGTTGTTGGCATGAGATTTTTCTCCATGTCAACACATAGCAAAAGACAATCAAGAGTTGTATATCATATTGTAAATAACTACACTGCGGTAAGATCTTTGTAAGGTTTGTTACAACCAATGATATATGTTTCTTATGTATTGGATTAGGTCCTTGCATTTTTAAAATAGTGTAATTATTTGAATATTGTTATGACTTAACACACATATTTGGCATGTTGATTTTGTTATAATTATGGTTTATGATTTTATTATATTTTTGTATTAATATATGTTAATTCCCTTAGAATATTCTAGTTAAGGTATAACATTGGCAACCGAGCAAAACCTAAACTTTATGCTATAAAAGAGATTTGATATCGAAGGTTCATCTGAAAACAAACAAGATCCATGTATCTCTTCCTATCCACCTGAATAATAAGATAGTAAAAATAGAAATCCTCAATAACATTAAATGTGAAAACTTAAAAACTTATTTCTCTTTTAAATAATTTTGATAACAATGATAACATGAAATCAACTACCCAACATGAAAGTCAAGTTTAATGATACATTGAAAGTCATAGTCTAATTCATATATTAATCATAAATCTAAATGCATTACAATATGAGCATGTAATCATTTTGTCTCTAAGTTGGAAAGAGTTTCCTTCAAGATTATTAAATGTCTATAAAGTAAAAAGAAAAGTTTTCAATAACACTTAATGTCAAACTTGTTTCTCTTTTAATAATTTTCATAACAATGATAACATGAAATCAACTACCCACCATGAAAGTCAAGTTCCCATTTTATATCTAAAATCATGATATGATTTATATACTAATCATAAATGAAAATGCATTACCATATGAATATGTAATCATTTTGTTAAGTCAAATTCCCATTTTATACTTAAAATTATGGTATGATTTATACACTAATCATAAATGAAGATGCATTAGTATATGAATATGTAATCATTTTGTTTATGTGTTGGAAAGAGTTTCCTTCAAGATTATTAAACATCTATCCTGTGTCAAAAGGAAAGGGGCAAGATTATATTATTAAAAAAATGATAATATGAAATTGACTACTTACTATGAAAGTAAGTCAAGTTCCCATGGTATACCCAAAACCATGGTCTCAATTGTATATTAATCATAAACCATGGTCTCAATTGTATATTAATCATAAATGAATATGCATTGTAATATGAGCATGTATTCCTTTTGTCTTTGTGTTTTGTCTATGTGTGAAAAAGAATTTTTTTCAAAATTAATATAACTCTATTATATGTATTATTATATGTATGTGAAAATTAGAAATTGAAAAGAGAAGATTATAATATTAAAAATTTAATTAATTAATCAAATGAAATGATAATATTCCTCTATTAAAATTAGATTTCTTTATATAATATATCATGTTTTTTTAAATATAAAATTTCATATTTAATATAAACAATTTTAACATGACAAAAATTTTAATTTTAATTGTTAACATTTTTCAATAATA
>SNQJ01S0054686.1:14536-47523 GCA_010110895.2 Picea sitchensis
CATTTCCTTTGCAAACTCTTGGCACATTTTGTTTAAACTACTTGCAAAAATGATGGCATCTACATAAACCACAACAATTAACTGATTTTCATTTCCATCTTGAAGTAGAGATAGTTGTCTACAATTCCTTTTTTTAATCCTTGTTGTTGTAGATATTTATCATCTCTTGAATACCAGGCTCTGGGGCTTGGTTTAGACCATAAAGTGCTTTCTTCAATTTGTACAGATGATCCTTATTTTTTTTATAATAAGAACCCTTCTAGTTGTTCAATGTATACTTCTTCCTCTAGATTTCCATTGAGAAAGGTTGAATTAGCATCCATTTGATAGACTTTGAAGTTCTTGAAACACACAAATTCCAAAATCATTCTGGTAGCTTCTAGTCTTGCAACTGGGGCAAAGGTTTCTTTGAAATCAATACCTTCAACTTGAGCACAGCCTTTACAAACCATTTTTTCTTTATTTCTTATTACTTTCCCATCTTCATTCAACTTGTTCCTAAAATCCCACTTGGTGCCAATCGTATTTTTACCTTTTGGCCTTGGAACAAGTTCCCATGTCTTATTCTTCTCAATTTGATTTAGCTATTCTTCCATAGCATTGTTTATATAAAAGACAGTTTTACGGTCTTAAGGTCAACCTCACCAGAATATGAATCCCCTTGCATTTTTAAATAGGTGGTACTCCTCTTGTTCTTATAATTCCAAGAAAATAAAATGAAACAAAACAAAACTTGAGAAGGACCAAACTTAATATTTACATTCACATTCAAGGAAAACAACACCTTGGATTTTGGGACCAGGTGTATTTTAAAAGAAACTCATATACACAATATTTACAATGTGAATAGATAAGATGCATATAGAATATAAAGGAATGATATATCCATCACAACATTCACCATAACTTTTAACAATACCACAAATAGAGAGAACAAGAAATGGACCACAAATAAAAGAGATCTTTAAATTATCAGTCCATAAAGAACCAAAAAGATTATGATAAATAAAAAAATTGGTAACTCAAGCTTCTGATAAAAGTCTTTGAGAATACAATAATGTAATATCCCAAGTAGCTCTCTTGGAGTCTCAAAAATACTAATGAGTCTTTAAATAAAAAGGTAAATGTCTTTAAAGAAAGTAAAATGCATTCATTGTTCAAAGTAGTCTGGGATTGGCTCTAGCAGACCATAAAATGAAAAAAACTTAGAAGATGAAAGAAGAACAACCAATAATCAACCTAGATCCCATAGAATACTAAGAAGATAAAGGAAAGATGAAAAATGTTTGTAGCAAAAATGGACAGAATAAACACTGAAAAGGTAGAGTTTATGTTTCGCTCACCGTGATGCAGAAATATCATAACCTTCACTTGCTTGTAGCTAGCTCCTTTATAGGTGCATGTTGTGGTTGAGGTGGCATAACTGATCTAACTATTTTTTGAAGTAGTTAGGGTTTGCCTTTCTAGAACTTTCCCTGATTCCTTTTTGGATTAAAACACATTTAATCAATGTTTCATTGGATTTTCATTAATAACTTATGTCATTGAAATTCATGCCTCCAAGTAGGGACCACTTATTATTTAATAAAGTTTATTTAATAAATTTTATTTTAAAATTTTCAATTTGACTGCCTTTAATAAAAGTGAATCGTGTTTTTTTATTTTCTGAGTAAGATATTTTCCCTTTCAACCATGGGTAACATTACATATGAAATCTTCATCATCTCAAATTTCCAACGAGTCCTCCTGGGCGCAATTGTGATTCTTGGATCTCAAGGTATGAGCCCATGAAGTTGAGTTTTCAAACAGATTTATCAGCAAGGCATACAAATGTTGTTGATTTTTCTTTCAATTTTTTAGAATAATGTGGCCAATTCCATCCCTTGAAACTTGTTCCAACATCTTCCTCATCGAAATACATTTCCAACTAGGTATGGTTTTCATGATTCTGACTCCTGGATCTCAAGATATGTCTTTCAAAACATTAATGCTCAGCAATGGTTATACACTTAATGTGTGAAATAAGAAAACTATAGTGACTTAAAGATTCGAGCCCTTGGAAATTAATTAATTAATTAATATTTTAAACACCTAGTCATCTTTCCACCATGCCTATTCAACATGAGTCAACAGTCCAAATGTCGCCATGTCTCTTCGCATGATAGGTTAATAATATACCACATTTCATATCTCCATTCATTGCGACATGTCACAAGTTGTATGGTGCCATATGTCTACCATGTGTCATCCCTCCATAGGATGTCATGTGTCATGTTCTCAATGGGTTCCATGTGTCATTATATAAATGGTTTCCACATGGATTAATTCGATTGATTAATGAATAATAGAGGAAACTTAATGTGAAGTGGTTAAGTGAGTAAGGAAGTGAACAACATAGTGGAAGGAGGGAGGGTGGTGAAGAAGGAGAAATAAGGGAGTGAGGGATGATAAGTGGAGGGGCATTGTAGTGAGAGTAGGTCTGCATGAGGGGTTGAGGAAGGATTAAAAAATGTTTAAGTGTGAAAGGTCGTGAGGGAGAAGAGAGTAAGGGAGTGAGGGGTAAGAGCATGCAGAGGTGAGGTGGGGAAGAAAGGAGTGTAGGTCCACAAGTATTCAAAAAGGGTGAAGTATGGGTAAAGGAGGTAAGAGGAGAGGAGATGGATAAAGGAAATGTAGAGCGGGGATAAGGTGAATGGGGAGGTAGCTCCGCAAGAGAAAATTAGACTAAGTATGGGAAGTGGGAAAATGGGGATGGAGAACCAAGAAAATGATAAGTATGGAGAACCATGAAAATCGAGAACCAAGAAAATGAGAAGTATGGAGAACCAAGAAAATGGAGTATGGTTTCAAGAAAATCATCATGGTTCCAATAATATAATCATGGTTCCAAGAATATCTTAGTTATGTTGCACATGGAAAAAAGTGCCTTTTCGGGTGATTAGACAAAAACCTAGATATCTTGAGAATACGAACTCAGATTTTGAATCTGAAAAATGTGTGACGGAGCTGAGACTAAGGGGTACATAAAAAAATGACAATATTTCAAAATTTCCTTCTTCTAATATTGATTTTTTTTATTCAAAGATTGGGAAATCTAGGTGGTCAATTTTTTTTATCAACATCTGGCTCCAACTGTGGGATAGTGACCCCCTGTGGGTTGTTGAGAATCCAAAATCTTGGTTCAAATTCCTTCTCCATTGGGCTATGGAGTCATATTCAAAATAAATTCTTGTAATTCCTCTTCCATTAATTCATCTTCAAACGTTGCCTCCATTTAGTAAATGCTTTATTGTGCAAAATTTTGATTGCAGAAACAAACTATGCACTTGAAGGAAATGGACAGTTTTAGGTGTAGATATATTTCCAATGGATCCATTCAAGCATCCAATTGATTTGTGGAATGAACTTCAGAATTAAGAAACATATCGCAACTAGTACCAAAGAATCAGGGGCGTGTTCAAAGTGTGTTGAAGAAAAACTGAACAAGATGTGTTGAGAATATGATGGCATTGCTTGGCCAACAATGCTTTGGAACCATTTTTCAATATAATCAATTCTTGGTTTCTCAAGAATTTTATTGTCTTGGGTTGAATGAGGAGTTTCCAAATTGAAAACACTTTCACAATTTTCCTTATCATTGACCACATCCAAGATTCTTGATTCATTAACTATGTCTAGAAATAATTCTTCTTTTATGCAATGACAATCTTGTTCATTATTGTTCTCAAGGTTAATTTCTTCCACTAATTTTTCTTCCTGCCAATGCTCTTGTGAATTTTCATCATTTGTTATAATATCTTCCATATGATTATGTTAGCTAAAATCTACTTGTGCATTTGGTGGAGGCTCCTCAATTTCAATTTCAAACTTGTTGCATGAAGAATCCTTATATGGAGTATATGAGAGGCTGAAATAACTTTCTTGCAAGTTAGAATTTTAATTTTAATTTTCAGCAGGATAACTTGATTTAGAAAAATTCTCCAATGTTTGATTAAAATTTTCTTCCAAATCATTCACTTCATGGTCTTGTGTCCACATGGGAGAGGGTGGGTGGGAAACAACATTAAAAAAATTAGAAAGGGAATATGAGTGCATTCTTGGGATGAACTTTTCAGCAAATGAGTTTTCCAACACATCCCAACTAGTAATGGTCCCAAGAAGCAATGAATAGTACCATTCAAGAGCATCCTCATGTAGAGTTTGTAAAAATAATCGACATGTTACATTGTCTTCAGTGAGATTGAAAACATCACATGTGTTTTTGAATTTAAACAAGTGTTTCTCTGCATACTCTAAAGTATTCCCAAAAAATGTGGAAAAAATTTCAATAGGATTATTAGGCATCTGGAAATCAACTTCTAGCATATTTAAAGGGGTTCTATGAAATCGCCTCCTTCTTTGGATAATTATTTGTTTTTTTGAATCTTGTAAAACCATTATTTCTCTTGGTGAAGAAGGAAAAGTAGTGTCATAACATGAACAAAGTTCTTTAGTGGAGTCACCATGAGTATTTTCTTGAGTTTCTTGAATCTTTCCAATAGATTTGTCAAAGTATTTAAGAGTTTTCTCAATGGAATCACCATGGGATTCATCCTCCCGAATATTTTGTGTTTCTTGGCTCTTTTCAAGGTCATTCCAATATCTCTGGCCAATCTTGTTATAAATCCAATGAATCTAGAGAACGTAGCATTTTTCTTGGATCTTCTTTTTGAAACTTTGAAACATGGAGATTCTGATTCTTCAATCAGATCCGAGACAAAGCCTTATATATCTTGAAAATAAATAGTTCCCTAGTATGGTCACCAAAATGTTGATCTAAAAGATTTTTTTACGGTCTTAAGGTCAATCTCACGTGGATATGAATCCCCCTACGTTTTTAGAGAGGTGGTACTCCTCTTGTTCTTATAATTCCAAGAAAATAAAATTAAACAAAACAAAACTTGAGAAGGACTAAACTTAATATTTATATTCACATTCAAGGAAAACAACACCTAGGATTTTGGGACTAGGTGTATTTTAAAAGAAACTCATATACACAATATTTACAATGTGAATAGATAATATGCAGACAAAATATAAAGGACTGATATATCCATCACAACATTCACCATAAATTTTAACAATACCACAAATAGAGAGAACAAGAAATGGACCGCAAATAAAAGAGAGCTTTAACTTATGAGTCCATAAAGCACCAAAAAGATTATGATAGATAAAAAAAATTGGTAACTCAAGATTCTGATAAAAGTCTTTGAGAATACAGTAATGTAATATCCCAAGTAGCTCTCTTCGAGTCTCAAAAATAATAATGAGTCTTTAAATACAAAGGTAAATGTCTTTAAAGAAAGTAAAATGCATTCACCGTTCAAAGCGGTCTGGGATTGGCTCTCGCGGACCATAAAATGAAAATAACTTGGAAGATAAAAGAAGGACAACCAATAATCAACCTAGATCCCATATAATACTAAGAAGAAAAAGGAAAGATGAAAAATTTTTGTAGCAAAAATGGACATAAGAGAAACTGAAAAGGTAGAGTTTATGTTTGACTCACTGTGATGCACAAATATTGTAACCTTCACTTGCTTGTAGTTGGCTCCTTTATAGGTACATGTTGTGGTTAAGGTGGCATACCTACTCTAATTATTTTTTGAAGTAGTTAGGTTTTTCCTTCTAGAACTTTCCTTGATTACTTTTTGGATTAAAACACCTTTGATTAATGTTTCATTGGATTTTCATTAATAACTTATGTCATTGAATCATTTGAAACAAAATAAACATCGTTTCGTATAAACCATATCCTCGTTGCATCCTTGCATTTTCCATGTCTACCCCTAGTGGGGATGCTTGCACCCCTCCCCTCCCTCCTCCTCCCTTTTCAGACATCACAACCTTTGCCTCTCTGGTTTCCTCTCTCCCCAAAGGTATGAAACCCATTCAATCTCATTTTGTTAAGAAAGTAGATGAGATTCCCATTGTTCCTGTCCAAGCCTATTCTAGGGCCTTGGCTCCAAATTTTTTTGAGCAGGGTATTATTGGGAAATTCTATGGGGTCTGTTCCTCCCCTTGATCAGTTGCACTCTGGATTGAAAAAAAATGGAAACCACATCTGAAAGGAAAGCTTTCACACTCTTTTTGCGGGAGGGGTTGTTATGCATTTCTTTTTGAAGACAAAACAGACTGTGATATGAACTTCAGAAGTGGCCCATATTTCACGGGCGCTCATCGAATGTATCTTAACATATGGACCCATGATTTTAATCTGAATAATGACATTCCTTATGCTCTGACTGTCTGGGTCGGACTTTCTTTCCTCCCTCTCCATTGCTGGAACGAAGGAACTCTTCGGGTAATTGGGAACTCTCTGGGTAAGTACATTGACCGCGCATAACCTAAAGATGGTCTTCAGGCTTGTGCCTACATTTGTGTGGAGGTAGATATGGAAAAATTACTCATTGAGTCCATCAACCTCTCCTTGAATGGTTGGTCTTACCTTCGATAGGTTGACTACGAGCAGTTTCCTTTCAAATGCAAGATCTACCACAAACATGGGCATTTTCCTAAAAGATGCCCCAAAGCTCCAGTGGGCCAACCGGAAGGAAGAATGGATGAGAAATGGAAACAACCATGCCACAAGAAAAAATAAATAAAACAAACAGTTCAACAAGAGAATGACACACAATCAGGAAAAGTTCTGACACAGGAGGGAGCTCCCTCCAATTCAAAGTCTCATGAGACGTCGAATTCGTCATCGACAAGAAATCGACATGCTAATATTCCAACCAGAAATCAATATAGAAGCTTGTCTATTCCATATGAAACTTTTGAATAGGACCAACCCCACCATCCTCAACCTATCCTCGATGACCCAATGGATCAACCAATTTTTTTGAGATTCCCCCTCCTTTTTCCCATGAGTACCTTGAAGAAGGGTAACTTGAAGGAAGTTTTGAATATGAATCAGTTCAATACCCCATGAACATACCCACTGTAAAGAAACCTGGGAGGCCAACTAAGAATCGGATAAGAGAAAAAAAATAAAAATACATTGATCTGGGAAAACAAAGCACCCTAAATGGGAACACCAAAAAACAATCACGCATTTAAGGAATCAGAGTGGCTCAACTCCTCCTAAGGGGGAGCATCCAAATCCTCTTCTAAATGATGAAGCTAATTTGTTGGAATTGTAGAGGAATGGGTAGTAATCATAAGAAATCCTTGCTAAGAAGTTTGATTCGATTAGAATCCCCCCTCGTTCTTCTACTCTAGGAAACAAAATTGTAAGACTCAGTAGCCTTGCAAGATGCTCAATTTTTTTGGAGAATAGGTACAAGTGTTGTGGTCATCTGAGGTGTATTTGGTGGGCTTTGCACTCTCTAGAACCCACATTTCTTTTGCCTCCTATATGGGTCATGCTCTTCAAATTGGATTCAGGTGACACTTACTCATCTGCCCTCGGGTAAGTATTTTTCTATTTAAAATATTTATATTCCCTTTGTCTATCATGATAAAATCCAATGCTAGAATTCTCTTTTTTCTCTGCGGGATAAAGAAAACTCAGTTCCTTACATATTTTGGTTGACTTCAATACCACCCTCCATGCTTTGTAGAAACGAGGGGGGACTATAGTGAGGGATTCAGCTCGGGAACGTATGGAATAACTAATCTTGTATTTGGATCTGTTGTACATTAAACCCACCTCGAGAAGATTCACTTGGTCTAATAAAAGGCATGGACCATGACACATTGCTGCGAGACTGAATCAAATTCTCATAAATGGTTGCTTATTAGAGGATCAATTGTTCCCCTCCTCCTGTATCTTTCCTTCGTCTAGTTATGATCATATCCCCATCTCCTTATCCCTTCCCCCCTATCTCTCTAGGTCCTATTCCCTTCCGTTTTAACCCCCTATAGGCCTCTTATCCCTCCTTCATAGACCTAGTCTCCTCTTCTTGGAACTCCTGGATTAAGGATTCTTTGGTCTTCATCTAGGAACAAAAACTTAAGACACTAAAATTGGCTCTCTGAGAATGGGTTTGTCTCAAGGACTCATATGAGAAACAAGCAATTTAGGAGATAAGGAAAAAACTAGAGGGAACCAGACTAAAGTTGGAGACTTCCCCCATATCTCCCTCCCTCCTTCTTGATGAGCAACAAAGATTCAATGAGTATTAAAAAATTCTATGAAATGAAGAGGAAAATTGGAGACTTAAGTCAAGAAAAATATGGCTTCAAGCAAGAGATCGTAACACAAATTTTTTCCACAGGCAAGCCGAAGATTGACTGTGGAAAAATAAAATTGAGGAAATCAAAGGAGTCGATGGTATTACTTGCAAAAGTAAAAAACAACTTAAATCAATAGCCAAGGAGTAGTTTTAGAATCTCTATACATAAGACGAAGATGGATATATTGAATCCTAGAAGAGACTCCTCTATAACATTCCTACACTCATCACACAAGAAGACAATGAGTCTTTAATCCAGCCTATCACCGAGGCAAAAGTATTGGGGGAACTTCAACAAATGAATTTGGATAAGGCTCTGGGTCTGGACGGGCTCACTGCACATTTTTATCTTCTTTGTTGGAACATAGTCAAAAGGGATCTGGTTCGAATGGTTCAATATGTCTTGAAATCATCTAGAATAGACGACAGTATTAACTCCTCATTTCTGGCACTCGTCCCGAAGGAGTCCAATCCATCATCCTTTGTTATATTTATACATATCTCTCTTTGTAATGTCTCCTATAAACTCACTTAAAAAATTATCGCCAACAGACTTAAGCCTTGTCTACACAAATTAATCTCTCCCAATCAAGGAGGCTTTGTAGAAAAATGACAGATGATAGATAACATTCTTATAGTCCAAGAATCCATCCATTGTAGCAAGGAACAAGGTGATAAGGGGATGGCCATCAAGTTGGATATGGCCAATGATTTTGATAGGGTTAGGCACAACTTTATCTTTGCAATTATGACCATATTTGGGTTTGGTGTCGACTTTGTGGCATGGATTTCCTCTTATATATGCGGGCCTTGGATCTCCCCTATTATTAATGACCATCCATCATAATTCTCGAAGCTCTCAAGAGGACTGGGGAAATCATGTCCATTTTCCCCAATTATTTATAACTTTATGGTTGAATCCTTGAGCAGACTTTTGAGTAATGCCATACATGAGAAGCACATTCCTAGAATCAAAATCACTAAGAGAGCAAAAAGACTTAATCGCTCCCAGTTTGCAAATGACACCATTCTATTGGGAAGGGCCTATGTAATCATAGACAAGCTCTTTAAGGAGACTTTGAATACATTTATGAAAGCATCGGGGGGGGGGGGAGATAAACATTCATAAACGTTGTATTTATGTGTGGAACATCAATTCCAGGGTGGCCTCTAGCATAACAGACATCTTATGATTATCCCTGGAATAAAATTGGACCTCTTCTAAATATCTTGGCATCCCTATTTGCCTTCGACAACTACCTAGCTCAACTTGGACCCCTGTTGTTGAAAACATTTAATCTAAATTCACCCTTTGGGGTTCTCGTTGGCTTAATCATGCGGGCATGGTGGTTCTCATTAAATTTGTCCTCTCATCTCTTCTGATCTTCCATTTCTCTTCTATGTTTTCCATTGCCTTCATAAAGTCTGTCATTACTCAAGAGTTGCGAAATTTTCTTTACAAGGGGGCGAAATCCAACACCAATCATATGCGCCTAGTCAACTGGACTATGGTTCATGCCTTGAAATCAAATGGGGGACCGAGTATACTAGATCCTTTCCTTTCTAATTTGGCCCTTGGAGCCAAAATTCTGTGGAGACTGGTAACCGACAATTAATAATGGTGGAAGAGGGTGATTCTAAATAAATATTTAACTGAGGATAGGCTTAGATGCCTCGATTCTCCTCCGTCAAGGATTTTGAGATCCCCAATTTGGAAAATTCTCAGAGCTTCATTAGCTCTTTTTCAAAGCAAGGAAACTTGGATTCCAGGGAATGGTAAGAAAATATGTGTTTGGATAGATAGCATCATGGGAAATCCTCCACTTCTTTAGACGAATTTGTTCTCTCTATCAATGGTGTACTTCCAATCACAAACTCTCTCTATCTAATATCTCTCAATGGAAACGGTCATGGATTTGGGCTAGTTGTCATATTCCATATCTTCTTGGTCAGCTCACGGGAGATTTGCAGGCCCTTTTTTCTTTGCTTAAAGGTTGTGCACCTTCTCATCCTGAAACTAGAGACACTAGTGGTTGGGGAGATGATGCCTACTCTGTTAAATCTAGATACGCGACCCTCTTGGCTCAATCCACCCTCCCACCGAGATAGAGTATGTGGAATAAAATTTGGAATAATGACAACCTCCCAAAGATCAACATGTTTTGTTGGACCCTCGGCCATGGGAAAATAATAAATGGATATCAGTTCCACAAAAGAGGTTATAGAGGACCCCACTGGTGTATTTTTTGCAAGCAGGAGGCATAAACTAGTAGTCATATTTTCCTTGGTTGTCCGTTTGCTAGAGCTATTTGGTTATTTTTCTTGGGAAGTCTCATACCCCGAATTAATCTTCTAGTCTCAATTATCAATCTCTTCAACCAATGGAAGTCCTCCTATCATGGATTGTTGTTGTTCAAGCAACCCTTTAAAGCTACTTTTCTCACTTTGCCAAAATTTACCACATGGAAAATATGGATAGCTAGGAACTGTGCCATTTTTTCAGATATCTTTACTCCCCCTCAAGTGGTTGGAGCCAAATGCTTAGGTCTCTTGGCTGAATTTACAACCTTGTGATTGATACAATGGTCAAGACAACAAAATCTCCTTCTAGCGGAAGAATTTTGGTGGCAAAGACTCTTCTCCTCTCCCCAAAGGGTACATTCCAGCTAAATCCATCATTCCTCCTTTAATTTTTTTATGTCTACTTGGAAACCTCATATCTCTCCTGAGGAATTTGCATATTGGAAACAGAAATAATCAAAATATGTTCTTTGTTTTGATGGTGCCTCGAAAGGAAACCGAGGGGAGGTCAGTGCAGGTGGGGTTATTCTTTCCCTAGGAGGTCATATCAGGCGTGTTTTTTCTTGGAGCCTAGGCTACACAACCAATAACCAAGTGGAAGCGTATGCCATGTATTAAGGCTTGTTGTTAAAAAGAAGAATTGAGATTCCCTCCCTCACTATTCTTGGAGACTCTAAGGTCATTCTTTATTTTACTCGTAAAGGGACCCTCCTGTCATATATAAAACTCATGAACATTCTAATTAAAATCCAACAAGAACGCAAATAATTCCATTCAACCTCTTTATTTCACATCCTAAGGTTTAATAATTCTTTTGTTGATCAACAAGCGAATTTTTCTCTAAGGGACCTGAAAGGCACTCTTCGAATTGACGGGAAGTCCTCCCTTAGCTTTATCCCATGATTTTATTCAACCCTCCTAATGTTCTATTTTGTATTTTCATTTAGGTATCTTTTATAGACACTACATTGTGAATGTATTTGGAGATATGTTTATGTATATCCTTGACATTTATAGGACTCTGAAGGCTTTAACATAAATCAGACTTCTAGTTTTTGAAGGTCTAAAATATCATATATACATATGTATTTCCTCCTTTGCTACAACTTGTCTGCAATTTTTTTAATCAAATTTTCCCAGTTTCCTGAAAAAAAATGACTTATTTCATTGAAATTTGTGCCTCCAAGTAGGGCCCACTAGGGATGATTTTAAGGATGGAAATTTATTTTAAAATGTAGAAACCTTGGCGAATCTTACTAATCCTTCATATGCCAACTATAAATGTTGGGCGATATTTTTGTAAAAATATTCAAATTTCTAAGGATTTTATATAGTTTTATAAAATTTGGGTGATTTTTAAGGTAAAATAATTTTATCCTATAGAATTTGGGCGAATCATTTTTGAAATAGCGAATCTCGTTTTTGGAAAAACCATGGAAAATTAGCCCATGAGCGAAATTTAGCCCCTAAAATCATCCATGGGGCCCACTTATTCTTTTAATAAACTTTATTTTCAAATTTTCAATTTGACTGCCTTTCATAAAAGTAGATTGTGTTTTTATTTTCTAAGTAATATACTTACCCTTTCAACCATGGGAAACATTCCAGATGCAATCTTCATTATCTCAACTTTCCAACAAGTCCTCTTGGTCGCAATTTTGATTTTTGGATCTCAAGATATGAGCTTGTGAAGTTGAGTTGTCAAACAGATTTATCAGCAAGACATAAAAATGTTGTCGATTGTTCTTTCAACATCTAAGAAAAATATGGCCAAGTCCACCCCTTGAAACTTGTTCCAACATATTCCTTGTCGAAATATCTTTCCAACGAGGTATAATTTGCACAATTCCAACTCCCAGATCTCAAGATATGGCCTTCAGAAGATTAACGCTCAACAACCGTTGATCAATCATCATCGGACAATCTGGGCCCTTGGTTCAAATTCGCCTTCTTCCTTTTGAAATTCGACTTTTTGGTTAAAAATATCATCCCACGTGTATGGGAGTATGGTTATTTTAATGGTATATTATTAAAAGTGTGTTATACACTTAATGTGTGAAATAAGAAGACAATAGTGACTTAAGGATTCGAGTCCTTGGAAATTAATTAATTAATATTTTAAATACCTAGTCATCTTTCCACCATGCCCAATCAACATGAGTCAACAGTCCAAATGTCGACATGTGTCTTTGTGTGATAGGTCAATAATATGCCACATGTCAAATCTCCATTCGTTGCCACATGTCACAAGTTGTATAGTTCCATATGTCTGCCACGTGTCATCCCTCCATAGGATGCCATGTGTCATGTTCTCATTCATCCCTCCATAGCCTGCCATGTGTCATGTTCTCATTGGATGTCATGTGTCATTATATAGGTGGTTTCCACATGGATTAATTCGATTGGTTAATGAATAATAGAGGACACTTAATGTAAATTGGTTAAGTGGGTAAGGCAGTGAACGGGGGAGTGGAAGGATGGATGGTGGTGAGGAAGGAGAAATAAGGGAGTGTGTATGCAGAGAATGCGGAGTGAGGGATGAGAAGTGAGGGGGAAGTGTAGTGAGAGTAGGTACGCATAAGGGAGTGAGGAAGGATTAAAAGATGGTTAAGTGTGGAAGGTCGTGAGGGAGAAGAAAGTAAGGGAGTCAATAATCCAAAGGATGTAAGAGGAGAGGATAGGGAGCAAGGAAATGCAGAGCAAGGGTAAGGTGAATGGGGAGGTAGCCTCACAAGAGAAAATTAGACTAAGTGTGGGAAGTGGGAAAATGGGGATGGAGAACCAAAAAAACCAAGAACTAAGAAAATGATAAGTATGGAGAACCAAGAAAATGGAGTGTGTTTTCAAGAAAATCGTCATGGTTCCAATAATATAATCATGGTTTCAAGAATATCTTAGTTATGTTGCACATGGAAAAAGGTGCCCTTTTGGGCGATTAGACAAAAACTTGGATATATTGAGCATACGAAATTGGATTTTGAATCCTAAAAATGTGTGATGAAGCTGAGACTAAGGGCTACACAATGAACTAATAATCTTTCAAAATTTCCTTCCTCTGATATTGAATTTTTTTTTTATTCAAAGAGAGGGAAATATAGGTGGTCAATATTTTTGATCAAGAAGCATCAATCCAATGCTTATCTTTGCTAGCATTTGTAAAGTTTTTAGGCTCTATTTTATATAGTAAGAAGAAGTTTGCATGTTATGGTGCACTTGCATGTCTTCTTCTAGTATGAACTCTCGTATCTTTATCACCAAGAATTTGATTTTCTGAATGATTCTTTTGGAAAAATCTAGATGGCGCTTTTGTATCTTGACCTTTTGTTCCTTCTTCTTCTTCTTTGCAACTCATCTCTTCGAGATGTCCATTTGTTTGTTTCTCCTTTTGAAGCCTTGCTTCATCCACTTTCACATTTGTACTATCTACAATTTTGCGCAATCTTTTATTGTAACATATAGAAGCCTTGATTTTATATGAATAACCAAGAAAGATACCTTCATCAACTTTGGATTCAAATTTGTCCAAATCCTCTTCATATCTCTTTATATAGCACTTGCTCCCAAATACTTCGAAGTATCTGACTGTTGTCGGTCTACCTTTCCATAATTCATAGGGAGTTTTACTATTGTTGACACTAATTTTCCCTCTATTCAGAAAGTAGACCACAATGTTAACTTCTTCTCTCCAAAATATGTATGATAGCTTAGCTTCACTTAAAATTGTTCTATCCATATCTTGTACAGTTGGATTCTTTCTTTCTACCACGCCATTCTGCTGTGGAGTTCTCTTAATTGAAAAGTGTCTCTTTATTCCATGAATCTCACAAAACTCTTCAAATTCATTTGAGATAAATTAACCTCCCCGATTGATCTAGGAGGATCCAAATCGCTAAAAAATGAAAAGTATCAAATGCATATGAAAAGGGTATTGTTGCAAAGAGCTCGGAGAGACCTTTCCAACAACGTGAATTTCACCTCAAACGAACGTCGTATGAGGGCGATATCACGATCTGAAGTTTTCACCACACAACGATGACATGGTAGTCTATATTGCTGACGTGGAAGCGCAACAAATTTCCACATGTCATCCTTACATATGATGTCAACATGTGGGTGTGGAAGAAGGAAAAGTTTCCATGTGGCACGATGACATCATAATTTGTACAGTGACATGGTAGGATGACATCATCATCTGTGCAGTGACGCGACATGATGATGTCATCATCCACACAAGTGACGTCAGTAGCCCAATCAACAACAACATGTGGTAGAATGATGTCAGCATCTGTACAATGGCATGGTAAGATGACGTCGATATCCATATGATGATGTGGAAGGATGACTTATGCAGCTGTATGATGACATGGCAGGACGATGTCAACAACCATATAGGATGACGTCATCATCCATACGATGACGTCAACAACCCAATCAACGAATGATGTGGAACAAGTGATGTCAGCATATGACGTGGAAACCCAATTAGCAGGTGACATTAGCATCCCAGTCAGTAGCAGTGACCAATCAGAGGTTGCCACGTGGCACCTTCTAGAAGTCCAAGGTGGCCTAGCAGATTCCACCAAATTTGGAGAAATCTCGCCAAATTTGGCAGACTCTAATCGGTCGAAAATGGAAATCGATGTAGAGGAGTTCTTTGGCATGCAATTCGAGATAGTATGGAATATGAAAAGTGTGTCATTGGGATTCCTGATGAGGGGAGGTCCCGAGAACCTGTTTAGAACCTTGTCGACTTTATACTCAAAAATTGCATAATTTCTCGAGGAGTACAAATATGTCATTTGTTTCTAAGTTTGAGTAGTCAAACTAAAAATTGTTGGAGAGGAATTTTGGAACACAAATCGATATAGTACAGACTTGACAAAACACAACATTGGACTATGTACCAAAGGGGGGTCTCGACGGCCTATTTCTGAAGTAGGTCAAATTTATACTCAAAAGTTGCAGAATTTCGAGAGGAATATGAATATGACTTCTATTTTTGCATTTGAGTAGATGAACCAAAGAGTGCCTATAGAGCCCAAATTTTTGAGCCAAGCATAGCCAAGTTTATACTCTAAAGTCTTAGAATTTCCTATAGAAGCCAATGGTGATGTTTTTTTATGTGTAAAAGTTGCATATATGAAATGTGTTTTTAGGAGTTGATATGTGAGATTTTATTTTGTATTCTTTAAGCATTTGAGATTAATGAAGAGTGGTCTCATTGTTGGGAGTGGATCCAGAGACGTAGCGAGGAAGTTTAGTGAACTCCGCTGAGAAGTTTTGTGTGATTTTGTTGATATTGTTTTCTCTTCATTTATTCTTTACATCTCACAAATTACTTATGAAGATTGGATTAAGCAAGTAATTTCACAAGCATAAAAGTTTAGTTAAAAGAAGCAATCACGTAACATTACAAAGTGCACTGTCGTTTAAAAGATATTGGAAACTGAAAAATATTAGTTATCAACGAAGAACCAATGATTAGCTTGATAACTTAAGATTTTTAGATCACCGATATAATCTCAAGCACTTGATTTTTAAATCAGTTTCATTTTCAACCGAGGCTTTGAATGCTTTAAACTTCCCAAATTTTTTAGATTTGTCTTTTAAGAATTCAACCCATGTCATTCTTAAGTAATCATCAATGAGAAGCATGAATCAATTTTCTCCTTGTAAACTTTGTGTTCTTGTTGGCCCACAAAGGTCTGTATGTACAAGTTCCAGTGGCTTTGATGTCGAGTATTCCTTTGACTTGAAGCTTGCTCTTATCTACTCCCCATGTTGGCATTGCTTTAAAATAGTGTTTGAGGGTTTTGTGATCTTTGGCATGTCTCTCACTACTTGTTTAATGTTGATTTTCACTATATTATCAAAGTTCATATGGCACATTCTTTTATTACATAACCAACTTTCATCTATTTATCCCAAATAACATTTTTCTCCTTTGATTTCATTGAGAATATATATATTATTTGAGGTTCTATTTGCATTTTCCACTAATCTTTCCAAGCCTGCCTTCCTTATCTCACAACCTTGAGGACGAAATGTGAGAGTGTGTCCTTGATCACACATTTGACTAACAATGAGAAGATTATGCTTCAAACATTAAACATACAAGACATTATTTGTTTTAGTCTTTTCATTATCCAAATGTTACACTGCCTTCATTTACTTCCTTCAAAGTGATAAACTTGATCTGGTCCCCTATCATTTGTATTGAGCATCCACTATTAATGTACCATTGGTTTCATTTATTTTGGGAATGAAGTGCAGTTTTTACAAGCATATATTTATCCTTCTTTTGCTCTTCTTGCTCGTGCTTCTTTTTCAAAACTTTTGTCGATTCTTTCTTTTGTTTGGGAAGGGTATCTTTTCCCTATTTTGTCTAGGAGATTCTACAATGTTAATTCTACAAAAATGTGATTTGTTCCCATAGTTGTTGCACTTATAACATACAACATTGCAATCAAATAAATAGGAAAATGAATTATAGTTTCTATTTGAGAACCCATAAGTACTTATGTCTTTGTTCCATACATAATTATTAAATTATTTACAATCTATTGTTTTATGACCAAAGTGATTGCAAGAAAAACAATAACCAAGGAAAGAGTTTTGGTACTGAGTTGTGTGAGGCCACCTTGGTGGAAAAAATATTCTAAATTCATCCTTGTTGTTTTTGTGAGGAAGGTTAGGTTTTTATAGGACATCTTTCTTCTTGTTGGCTTCATTTTTTATGAATCTTTTGAGAACATCAACATAGCTTTTAGGTTTTTCTTCATTCTCCTTCTTTTATGGCTTTGTAGCCTCAAAGTTTAAATTTTCTTTAGGATTCTTCTAATTCTTATCATATCCAAGACCAATATTAATGAATGGTTACCTATGGAAATTGATGATATCATCTAAGATTTCAATGTGTTTTTCAAACTTTAAGCTTCTATTCAACTGAGAAGTTGTTTTCTCTAGTTCCTCTCTTAAGGAAACAATTTCAGATTCTAACTTCTTGCAATTTTCTTCCTTTTCCTTCATCATGATTCTCACCACTTCTTCCATCCTTCTTGCCTCTTCTAGTTGAACCTTTAGGTTCATGATGGTATTTTTTGCTTCTTCAAGGATTTGTGACATTTTAGCTTTTGAATCAAGGTCCTCTTCTTCATATTTTTGTAGATGTTCCTTTTGTTTCAAATTTTTATTCTTAAGCTTTTTGATTTCATCTAAGGCACAAATGATTTCTTCTTCAAGTTCCACTTTCCCATATGTTTCGACATTTTCTTCCTCTTCCGAATCCGTCTTTTCTTTCCCTTCGTCTTTATCTTCCAAGGCATCATTTTTTGTTTCTATGGCCATGAAGAGAGTTTCTTCTCTTTCACTATTAGAGATACTTTCATCTCTCTCTTCAAATGAGCTACTTTCCTCTTTGGAGTAAATACTTTTCTTATGGAACTTCTTCTTCTTTTCATGCTTACCCTTTTTGTAGTTATTTTTGTGTTGAAGAGGTTTGTTCTCTTTCTTAATGTTATGCTCTTCTTAAACATCACTACTTTCATGTTTCACATATGGACACTTAGCAATAAAATATCCTACTTTTCCACAATTATAGAATTTAAAGGGTAACTTACCTTTATATTTTCTGGATCATTTCTTGAGTTTCCTCACAAAATAGGATTCCTTTGCATTTGATTCATTGTTGAAGCTATCACTTGATTCATGCTCTATGTTCTTTGTCTTCTTAGAGGCTTTGAAGGTTTCTTCTCTCTTTGATGGATTTTATTTCTCTATCCTCATTTCATACGATGTGAGGGTCCCATGCAATTCATCCATTGTCAATGAATCGATATCCTTCATTTCTTCAATGGTGGAAAATTTAGCATCAAATCTTAAGGGGAGTGACCTTAACACATTTTGTACAATAATTAGTTCTTCAACCTTTTCACTAAGTCCTCTGATGGTGTTGACAATTTTTTCCACATGGAGGAGATAGGATGTAAAATTTTCTTCATCTTTCATTTTCAGATTTCTCGAAATGTCTTCTATGAGTTGGGGGCTTTTCCTTCTTCACCTTGTCATTTCCTTCATAGATATTTTGAAGCTTGTCCCAAATTTATTTTGCTAATTCAAAATGCATCAAAATGCATCACCTCGACAAACTCAAATTCTGATAGACTGCACAAGATGGTATTCATTGTTTTTGCATTATTTTCACTAGGATTCTTCCAAGGCACATATATCAGTGGAGTTTTTGGTGTTGTATAATTAGTTACGATTGATTTCCAAATATCAAACCCAAGAGATATTAGATATGTTCAAATCCTTATGTTCCAGAATGCATAGTTTGTTCCATCAAACAATGGAGCTCTATTTGTGGAGAAACCTTCTTGACCATCCATGTGTTCTCTCGAGATCTACCTTCTAGTGGTTAGAATGTTTCTGAAGGAACCCACTCTGATACCAATTGTTCTGCACACACTTATACTGAGAAGGGGGGGTGAATCGATATAATAAAATATTATACTTATTTAAACATTCATAAAACATAAGAAAACAATCACACATAAGATCTATCAATTACTGAACACAAAAAAAATATTTACGTCGAAACCCTTTCGAGAGAAAACCACAGAAACTTCTCTTTATAATTCTTCGTAGGAACCAACCTACTATTAAAAATCTTTGTAGGCATCAACCTACTAGAGACACCAATCCCCACTGATACAAATCCTTGCAGGCACCAACCTACTTTTACATATCTTCATAGGCACCAACCTAACAGAGACACCAATCCCCACTGCTAAGCACCAACTTAGCAAGAGACACCAATATTTTCGTTTGACCAACACCAACCCTCAATTACAATTCTCACTTTCTTGAATATGACTTCTTCAAATAATCATTTGTATTTCCTTTGCCATTCTGATCTCACCTCCTTCACATATTTTTTGTTCTTCTTGAGAGGCTCCCCTTTATATAGGTGTTGGTGTGTAGTGGGTAGACCCAGGGTTAATCATTAATAAACCAAAAAAACCCTTAGACATCGGCCCTTTCAGCATCACCTGCAAGCAAGTGAAGTCTCACCCAAGGCATATAGAGGGGTTGCAGGAAATAAGGTTCTGCAATGATGAGGGGAAATGAGGCATTCAACATACTCATATTGTGCATTATCCATTCATCTGTGCACATTTTCTATTACTTAACCCTTAATTATCATTCAGTATACCATGTGCGCGACATTACTCCACTTAACATTCATTCATTCATCATTAACTTAAGTGTGTGGAATCATAACATCATACATCAATGGCATAATCAGAATACTAAACACTTATCATCATTATGTAGTAACAATAACCATCATAAACATAACATACAAACACATCATGACACAAGGTTTTAACGTTGTTCACCCCAAACTGGGATACGTCCACAACGAATGGCTTCATATTTTATTCATTTAAATATCCTTACAGCTACACATTGTGCTTACAATAAGATGTATTAGATAACATTACCCAAACCTACCTCAGTCGTTTTGTTGCACTGTGAGGATAACTCCTGAAACCCTTAGTCATAACTCAAAACACTCTCACTCCAAAAATTTATCACCAAAACCCGACTAACCAGAATATCAACTCACTCATCATCCATCAACAACTCTCTTTCTACCAAAAACCCATTACAATTTACAGTTTTACACTAGGCTCGTTACAATGTGGACAAAATGTCCCAAAATCCTAACTACTTTCCTCCTTTTACGTGTTGACTCCCGAACATGCTTCAACTAATTTATGCGCGTGCTTCTCCTTAGCCAAAATGTCGCGCGATATCTTCCTGTGTGATTCCCAATACTTATCCAAAACTTATCCAAAATGTCTGTCCAACAAGCCCCCAACACTCACCCATGTCTCGTCCCAAGCCACTCAGGCCTGCTTCCAATTCTCCATGAACTTTTTGAATGTCTCTTTTGCTATCATTCCCTTGTCCTTTACCTTTGTCTCCTTCTACAAAATTGTGTCGACTATTTCAGCAGTAACTCGAGCCTATATCTTCTCGACACTTTCTTCGACTACCTATTTAACTATACCTCGAGTGGCTGCTAAGGCCGTTGTCACCATATAGGCTTTGTCTTGTAGTACCTCAATCTTTTGTGTGTGAGATTACTGCTCTGCCCTTAGCTGATTCATTTATGAATATAGCTTCCTATTCTCTTCCATTCTCATTACCACCTCTATTGGTGGTAATGTACCCATTACTGCTTTGAACTTTTGTTCCTTTCCCTATGTAGCTTGTTTCTTTTGGTTGATCTCCTATAGCTCCCTATCTTCGGTTAGTTTCATCCAAATGCATGTGGTTTCTGCGTAGAGATGAGCACATTTTACCTCTAGTTTCTTTATACTCTCCACAACCGTGGTCAATGTATGTTTCCTTTTCTCCCTTTCTTCTAGCAGGCTACTTGGTGTCATGTATGCTTTTAAGTCAACAATACGTGTGTGGAATCCCTAAATAGCTTCACTTATCTTTGTTACCTTTTATTCAATTGGGGCCTCCATCTTTGTCTGAGCCTCTGGGAGTTCATTGTATACCTTCTCCAATGCTTGTTGCATCATTTTGACCTTCTACATGGCCTTATCCCACTCTTTCTTGACTTTGTTGTATTCCATATCCAAGGCTACATTCTTTGTTGTAACCCTAACCAACTCGGTAGATGTCTTTTTTGCACACGAGTTAATCTCTTGCATCACGCTCATCTGCAGTTCTTGCAATACATCTATTAGCAATTGAGATAATACTAAGTCAATATGACCTAGTTCCCTTGCTTTTTCCTGCATATCTATTGTGGGGAACTCTACCACCCTTGTTGCTAACTTGATCAATCTACGTTCGCCTGCCACCTCTAATGCCTGAGATATAGTTGGCCCTGCCTCACCATTCTTTGTGGTTCTTGTTGTATGTTCATCCTATGTCTGTCATACTGGCATGAGCTTTGTTGCTTCTAGAAATTGTCCCAACTCAGCCATCAACTCCTGCATATTTATATGTATTTCTTCTTGTTGGTGTCTCACACGTTGAAACGCGTCATCTGTGACTTCTTTAAATTGATCACCAATCTTTTCCAAGTATTCCTTTATTAGGGATTGGATGACCACTTCCTTGACGACTTTCCTCTTTGTTTGTTGTGGTATGGATTTTATTGTCTCCGGTTCTTTCTGCTTCTTATCTGTGCATGGTGTTGTCTTCTGGGTTGTTTCTTCAATGCCATTTATTCCTCCTGGCGGTGCTTCTTTGTCTTGCCCGTCAAATATCTCTTCCACTTCAGGGTTTTGTTTCTCTGAGGGCCCTATTTCCATTGGTGGAATATTCCACTCATCGTCCCAATCTACCATGATATGACCTATCTCATCCTCAGTTAACCTGTACTATGTGGGAAACCATTGTTGATTTGGGTCCTTTTTCGATTGTACATACATATGATGGAAAACTACCTTAATGAGCACAACTTCCTTATATGCTTCGACCACCTATGGTGGTATGTACGATGTCCTCTCAATGCTTTCCCTAATGGTTTCTTTATAAATATAAAAGACAACATTGTTTTCCATCTGTCATGTCTTGTGTGTAGTATGCCATGAGTTCTGATATAACGCAACAAGAGATGGTTTATCCTTTACTCCCAAAAACTGTGTATCATTTAGCTCCCTACATATGGATAATTCCATTAGAATTAAGAGCTATGCATAGTGAAATTTGGTCCCTTTATCCTACACTTTCTCACAATCAATCAAGAACTGGTTGAGTAAGAACATCACCCAGTTCATCTGGACCCCCTCGACGCACCTTTCAATTGTCGTTATTATTGTTGTTGGGACTTAGTATTTCCAACATTTTCTTAACAATTTACAAGCTAATGCTTTTGTTGTGAACCTCACTTTCACGAACCTCACCGTGGGGTCGCATATAATTGATACATCTAAACCGCATTGTACTCAGAATGTATGAAACTTCTCCTTCATGCTCTATGATAATCCTTTTAATTTTTCTTGTCAGAAGACAACAATGAGGGGTCCTCCCCTTGCGATGGTAGGTCGGTAATGCATATGATCAAGTATGTATCAATTGAGACTTCCCTATAGAGCCACAAGTAACCCCCATGCACGCAAATAAACAACATTTTTATGCCATCATTAATCTCTATGCTCCTCCCGAAGTGTGGCATATCAAATAAGTTCAAAATTCCCGCTTTCTGAAACCTTGTTGCCCATATCTATGGTTCTATCACGACCATCCTTGAATTTGTGTTGACATGCCTCTTCAGATACTTTCTTGGCGCCAACTCCAGAAATTTCTTCTCATCTATAATTCCGTGGTCTTCATATTTTAATCTCAATATCAAACCTAAAATGTCTTCCTCTATGATCACTCTGTGTGGGATTTTCGGCTCCACAAGCTTGTACTTAGGATCTTTTGACAAGTGGAATGGATTTTTTGTATATTTTATTGGCGGGATGTAATCTCTTTGAAAGGGGATCGATATCAGCTCTAATGTTGATGCTTTGGTGTCTCGACCTATACTGGTACTGTAGGTGGATTTCTGCATAGTTTCTTCATTGTTGAAGTAGATGATGTTGTTGCCTTAGGTGGTGCCACTATTCTACAACTTTTCTCTGTCTTCGAATCTGCTCTTATTTCACTTAGCTCCACGCTCTTTGATTTTGTTGTTCTCTCTTAAATTCAATTGACAATAAATTTAGTCGTTTGACCTTTCAACTGCTTTTGTCCACTTGTCAGTTGTTTCTAAACTCTTTCGCACCTAAACTTATAGTTTAAACCGCTTGCATTAGCATTTATTTTTTGCCTTAGTGCTTCATTAACTCTATATATTCCATGGATTATCCTTTATATTCTCCAACCTATCAAAATATTCGTGTCGATCTACATTTATGGTGACACGATGCCACTACTTTGTCGTCATGGTAGCTCTTTATTTCACATCTCGTCATGGATTTTCTTAAATGTTTTTTCCGCTTTCTTTATTTTCTTTTGTCGCATTCCAATCTTCCTTCTTGCACATGCATCATTCCTGTTTTCTGTGACATTTTTTGTCTTAACCATGTGAACAATTCTTCTATCCTTCCTTCCAACCTTCTGTCTCTTACGTCGTTCAATTTTATTACGTTTTCTTCTTTTGGTTGATTTTTCTTTCTTGTTCTACCTACCCTATAATACCCTATGGTAAACATTCTACGTAGTTCAGACTAGTGCACGGAATCACGATTGTCCCTGTACAATTTCATCCTACTTTCGTTAACCAACCCTTCCATAACTTCTCCACCCAAATTATTCAGTTGAATAACACATGCTTATGTAACGAACCTTATCACATATGGTCCTAACCAGTGCATTTGGAGCTTCCCTGGGTGCTGCAAAAACTTACTTTCATTCAGTAACACTAAGTCTCTTATTTTAAATTTATTCTACTTGATATGCCTATCATGCCAATATTTCTCGCGTGCTTTTGATACCTGTTGATGGAAACCTGCGACAAAACGGTCTTCTTCTAATTCCATAAGTTTTGACAATCTTTGTTCTATTGCACTAGAACATGTAAGCTCTGCCATCGCAGCAATGCATAGACTTGGTACAATAAACTCCATCGGCATAATCACTTCTTGTCCATACGTCGACCTGAATGGAGTTTTTCATGTCAATGTCTTTCTTGTAGTCCTATATGCCCATAATATTGTTGGAATCTTTAAGTACCAGTCATCCTGAATTACGTTGCAAACCTTTGTCAGCGCATGTTCCAAAATCTTATTGAAGGCTTCTATCGTGCCATTTTCCTAAGGATGGTATGGGGTACTCTTTTGGTGATGGATCTGAAATTTCTTTGTTAACACTGCAATAGTATTGTTTAGAAAGTGAGTTCCCTTATCACTCATAAGTACTCTAGGCACCCAAACCTTGTGACTACATTCTCTAACAAAAATTGTGTTGTTGTCTCCACGTTGCAGCCTCTAACTGGCTCTACCTTGGACCATCTAGTTAAATACTTTTTCCCAGTAATAATGTACCTCGCTCTCGACCTCTTAGTTGGTGGATTAATAGGCCCAAAAAAATTCCACTACCCATTTGTGAAATGTTTGTAACGTCACCTATGGAACCAAGGGAATTTTGTTTCTCCAATAAGGCTTCCCAAGTCTCTAACAAACATCACAACTATGGAAAAATACTTTAGCATCTTTATGCAGGGTAGGTCACCATAATCGTGCGTGCAGAATCTTACGGGCTATTTATTTTCATGTGTAGTGACCTCGTGCAACCCCTTCATGCATATTTGACAATACCATATTTCTTTCATGCTCCAATACGCAACGTCACAACATACCGTATGTGCCTAGATTGTACAAGTTTTCTATCAAATGGAAGTTTGTTTCCTTCACTACAAGTTGCTTCTTCTGAGCTACTATAAATTTCTATGGAGTTACCCCTATGCTAAAAAACTGACCTATATCTGCAAATTATTCCTCCACCGTCTGAATTGCAAATAAATGTGCATCTGGAAAACTGTCATCCAAGTTCCCTACATCTTCTCTCGACAGAATACTCAACAAATGATATGTTCCTAAGTTAAACTTCCCTGGTTTCACTATCACCTCAAAGTCATATTTTTGGAACAATAGTAACCACCTGCATATTCATCCCCCCAACACCGGCTTGTTCACTAGGTATCTCAACACAGAGTGGTCTGTATACATCTTGAAGTGAGATCCAAGTAGGTAATGTCTAAACTTTTGCAAGGCATATACCATCTTCAAACCTTCTCATTCTATCGTAGAATAGTTATGCTATGTAGATGATAAGTTCCTGCTAGCAAATGCAATCATATGGTCTATCTCTCCTTCACCCAGTTGTGCCAAAATTTCTCCCAATGTTATCGATGATGCATCAACATGTACATGAAATTCTTTGCTCCAGTTAGGAAAAACGAGAATCAACGTGGTGACCATCTTATGTTTTAGTGTATCCAAACTCTTATGGCATTCATCATTCCATTGATACTTCACTTCCTTCTTTAGTAAATTTTCCATAGGGGTTGTAATCTGTGCATATCCTTTGATGAACTTCCTATAATATCCTCTATGACCCAATGTGTACTTCAACTGTTGCATGGAAGTCAGTGGTGGAAAATCAACAATCACTGCTATCTTTGTGGGGTCCATTATCAATCCCTTTTTACACATCACATGGCCCAACAAAATTCCAAAAGGCACACAAAAAATATTTTTTTTCAGATTCAATGAGATTTGGTATTGCATACACTTATCCAACATTAAGCGCAAAAGTTCAACATGATCTTTCAATAGACTAAATATTGTCCAATCATCTAGATACACTTCTAAACATTTATGAATGAAATCTTTGAAGGTTGTGACAAATACTCTAGAAAATATTTTTGGTGCATTCTTCAACCCAAATGACATAACTATGTATTGATAACAACCCCATTATGTCACAAAGGTCATCTTATATTGGTCTTCTTACGCAATATTGATCTAGTGGTATCCCGAGAATCCATCTGTAAAAGAATAAGCTTCTTTATTCCCTACATTCTCTAATACTTCATCTGTAAAAGGCATAGGAAAAGGGTCATGTAAACATGCATCGTTCAACTTCCTTAGATCTACGCATATCTTGATTCCTCTTGTCTTCTTGTCTTGAACCACCATAGGGATATTCCACTCTGATTCTTCAATAAGTTCTATAATTCCATCCTCTAACATTTTTTCTATCTTTTCTTTTACCTTCTCCTTATATTTTGGGTTCATTTTGTAGGGTCTTTGTCGCACATGTTTCACATATGGTTTCAGTGGAATCTTCATTTCACCTAATTCTCCAACGATTCCTTTCATCTATGAGAACGTTGTTGGAAACAAATCCTGGTATTCCTGTAGTAAGTCAACAATCTTCTCAATTATTTCCTCGCTTCAGTAATCTCCTATGTGCGCAAACTTAGGTTTTTCGTTTGTACCAATTTTCACTTTGCACGTTCTTAGGGGCTTCACATAGATATATGATTCAATCTCAGGTCCCTCTATGGTGTGCTCCCCTTCAGTGTTTGAGATATGTAACTTTCTTGGGTATTCCTCATCTTTGACTTCTTCTACGACATTATAGTAGTGCATGACCTCTTAAACCGTTGCAGTGACTCTAGGCGCACTACAAAAAGGCATTTATCCCAACAAGTCTTCTGATGGAAAAATCTTATTCCTAAGAATATGCAATGCTAATTCAATCAAAGGATTATTACTTTCAAAACTGAAGGTTACCTTGAAATTCTTGGTCATCTCTTCCCAATCTGTTGTTCCTCTACGCACTTCTAGTTTTATGTACCAATTATTAGGAATTGTGTCTAAAGTATGCACAAATAAGTGAGTTCATTCTTGTCTTGGTACCGATCTCCACTACCGAATACACTTCGTAACATGATCCGCTAGACAACTTAATCCACTATATTTCAGTGTGATACTTTCATTCTATGTTCCAAATATGACTTGTAGTATCCTTTTGCACTGCTTCCAATATTTTATACCATCTTTGTGTGTATCTCACCATCTCGTTGATCTAAGGCCAAGAGTCTCTATTGATCTAGAATCTGCATTTAAAACTCATTGATAAAATATTCTATAGGTGTCAGGCCAATATACCTTGGAGGTTCAACTATTTCGGTCCCAATCCATCTCAATGCATGGGTAATTAGAGCACAATTTCTAGTTGACACTTCATGCAGTATTTATTTCCAACTCTCCAGAGCATCTTCTAAATCTGATGTGCATGAGCTGATGCTTCTCCACCTAAGTAATCCTTCGGTTGTAGGATTGACATAGTTGTCCATTCGCACAATCATATTAAACAAATTATCAAGCCCTTTTCTCTTTGTTGGTTCTACATACATTTTCCCTCTAGTGGGGTCTAATGGTGCAACGACCTTCAAGTATTCTACCTTGAATACCATATACCTCTTCTTTAGGTCAATGATGGTCTGATTATTGAATGCCCAATTCATTCCCAACAATGTTGGATATGGTGTGTTTCCATCTACTATGCCAATTACTTTGAAGTCTGCTACACTGCACACTCCATCAATATTGACATTTAGTCATGTTAACCTTTCGACTGGGACAATCTTATGTTGGTTCGCTAATCTAAGTTGGATAGGAGACCAAATCATCTTCGAATGGCCCATGATTTCCCAAGTTTGTCTCGGTATAACATATACATCTGAACCTAAATCTAGAATTATTTTATCCATTTTGTAAGCTCCTATCTACGCACTGAGCCTGAACTCCCTATTGGTTCGCTTCTTACTATGTACCTGGTTAATTTATTTGTGTACTACATGTTTCTCTCTTTCTTGGGCACAATGGTAAATCATTCTTCCCAAACTACTCAATGCAGATTCATCCTTCATTAAATCTAACCAAATTCTTAAAAATCTCTTCAAAGTACTTACCTTATCAGTTTTCTTCTCCGTATGGTCATAGACTGGAGGAATTTAAAATCTGGGTGGTATATCATACAACGGTGGCACAGACGAAGTTGATGCGATCCAGTCTGCTCCCATTGGTTATTTTCTTGCTTGCTGGTAAGTTTATTTCTCTTTCCTTAGGTCGAACAATGGCAATGGCTCTGTTGATTTCCTTACCCATTGGTGAACGTTATTCCCTTGATCTATCGCGCCTGCTCCAGTTCACATTCCTTTGCGTGTAAATGATACTATCTTAGGTTGTTCATCACACACTTCGACTACTATCATCTATATGTTCTGGTTTTGGTTCTGGTTTTTGTTCCGGTTCCCTCTTGCCTGCCACTTTTGTATCAATTGAGGACAATCTTCTCTCGCATGGTCTAATGCTCTACAGTACATGCATGTCATGCAAGGATTTAGGCAGTCTCTCACTAAATGTATTGGTTGATTGCAATTATAACAAATGATTGGTCCTCTTGCTCCTCGTCCACCCTGAATAAATCTTATTGGGGTATTATACTATGGAACACCTCCTTCTACTACTGCATTTTCTTCTTGAATTTTGTAAGAATTTGTAGTGTTCTCTCTCATTAATTCAAATGCACGGAAATATTTCTCATCATGTCCTACAAATTTGCAAAAATTATAGAACAAGTTCCTGGTCGTACTCTGGTACTTCTGCAATAACGAACAAGCAATCAAATGATGTCCCCATGTCTTACATATTTCACAATATCCCAATTCTCCTGTTAATGTATCCAGTGCTCTTGTAGCCATATACTTCGCAAATGTTGGGTATTCGTCTTTATGATGGCCTTTTGTCTTACATGTAATACACCAAACTTGATCACGCTTTTACTTTTTCTTCGTTATTTCTGATAATTGAATCCTTAGCGCAACCAATTGTGACTGAATTTGTTCCATTCTTGCGTTATCTTCTACAGGAGATGCTTCTAACTTCATCACAATTTCTAATGCTTCTGGTGGTGACGTGGCCTTATGTTGTGTCAAAGGACAACGAATGTGCGGTAATAGACCTGCAATAAACCATTCTATATATTGTTCATCAAGAATATGGAATGTTAGTCTACCCATCACATCTTTAAACCTCTGATCATAATCCCAAACTGTCTCATTATTTATTTTCTTAGTTTCTTCCAGCTCTGTGATATACTACGATTTGGATTTCGGCTTCCAAAATTCCTTTAACAAATCTTGTCCAATCTCTGCCAATGTCCTTGATTGTCCTACCAGTGTAGTAGTCTGGTACGTCATGTACCATAAAAGTGCACGACCTCTGAACGTTGTTGTTAACTGCGCAATCTTCATTGCCTCATCCTGGACATTCTTCACATTCCAAATTGTATCACATACAAATAGATGTTTCTCTGGGTCTTTCGACCCCACTCCCTGAAATTCATTCATTCTCAATGTATTATCTATTCCTTCCATCGTATTCTATGTAGTACTTACCTTCGGTGATGCTGAATGACTCTGGTTCACTATGTTACTTCCACTATTCTATCTATTGTTTTGACTTCCTCCACTAACTACAATTTCTCTTGACAAAGTTTCAGTTTCTGCTTCAGATCTTGGTGACGCACACAGAGTCATGTGTTCGACATAGTTTCTGATCTAAGATGGACTTCCTTCTTCTACTGGACTTCACTGAGGATCCTTTTCTTTCTCTGTACAGTGTGATCTTAAGTATTGTGCAGGGGTCTCTTTTCTCAACCACTCTGTTCTTATCTTCTCTCTCATCCATAGTCTATGTCTTACTATACTAGGGATTTTCCCACATCGTAATACTCCAATCTCTCCGTCTAAGTCACTATATTCCTCTCTCATCATCCTTAGTCCATATGTCCCTTATTCATCCTTTTCCACTCTCAAACCATCCTCTGGTCATCCCCCAGTCCCCCCATGTGCAGAAAGGCACCTAGAAATCATATTCTATCTTCATAACATTCTTGTCACACAACAACATATTTATCCAGGTAGACAATGCGTTCAAAAATATTCCATGTGGACCCTTGAAGAAATCCCTCTCTATGACACAATAAGACTGGGTACAATCTATTGCAAACTCTGTAATGTAACCCCCCCAGTATACTATTCAACCAAAAATCAACTATGTGGGAAACTTTATTACTTACTGTATTCAATTGTCTGATCAATTTAGGAGTCCATTTTCTCAGAGCCTCAACTTGGTATCTTCCAACATTCTCCACTAGCCTTCCTAATCATTCAGTCAAAATTATTGAAAACTCACCAAAGAAAATTTCATGAAGATTTATAAACACATACCTTTGTAACCATTGTTCGTCGCTAAGTCATGTGTTCCTATTCTCTTCTCTGGAAAATTCACGTTCCTTCCTCCTTAACCATTATGTGATCTCTTCCTTATTCGACCTCCAAAGCATCCCCCTCAGTTACAGTTCTCGATCTTAGAAACAGAACCATTTGTTGGTATGTAGTGGGTAGACTCAGGGTTAATCATTAATAAACCAAAATACCCTTAGACACTGGCCCTTTCAGCATCACCTGCAAGAAAGTGAAGTCTCACCTAAGGCATCTAGAGGGGCTGCAAGAACCAAGGTTCTGCAGTGATGAGGGGAAATGAGGCATTCAACATACTCATACTATGCATTATCCATTCATCTATTGTGTGTGTAGTTTATATTACTTAACCCTTAATTATCATTCAATATACCTTGTGTGCAACATTACCCCACTTAACATTCATTCAATCATCATTGAATTAAGTGAGTGTAATCGTAACAACATACATTAGTGACATAATCAGAATACTAAACATCTATCATCATTGCACAGTAATAGTAACCATCATAAACATAACACACAAACACATCATGACAAAAGGTTTTAATGTGGTTCACCCCAAACTGGGCTACGTCCACAACGATTGGCTTCTTATTTTATTCATTGAAATCTCCTTACAGTTGCGCACTGTGCTTACAATAAGATGTATCAGATAACATTACCCAAACCTACCTCAACTGTTTTGTTGCAGTGCAAGCCTAACTCTTGAAACCCTTAGTCATAACTCAAAACACTCTCGCTCCAAAAATTCATCACCAAAACCCAACTAACCAAAATCTCACCTCATTCATCATCCATCAACAACTCTCTTTCTACCAATAACCCATTACAATTTATAGTTTTACACTAGGGCTAAGCATGTCACGGTGTGGACAAAATGGCCCAAAATCCTAACTACTTTATGTCTTTTGCATGTCGACTATCGAACATGCTTCAAATGCTTTGCACACGCATTGCTCCTTAGCCAAAATGTCATGTGATCTCTTCCTGCACGATTCCCGAGACTTATCCAAAACACCTATCCAACAAGAGGATAATATTTCTTTTCTTCCCACACATATTTCCCTCCAATTCTTTTTGAATTTGTATATATTGGATACCCTTCATGGATAGTTGTGTCTATTTGAGAAGACATGTCTGCCTTTAATTAAATAATTAATTTATTTTTATTCTCCCAAATCTACCTTATCTCCTAGAATAAAGGAATGAGTGCTCTTCCTCCTAGAAAATTTGAATTTACCTAAGATACAAGTGGAATTTACAAATGAGCCCGTGGTTTTGGAAACACGTGGTATTACATATAGGAGAGAGATAATTATGCATGTACCTAACATAATCAACATCATCATGCCAAGTGATGAAAATGTGGGTTAACCCTCTCTACATATGTTTATTAAAATAATAAGCATATGTTGATTCAATCCAACTCTTGTTTAACTCGTGTATACCACAACCTTTATATTTATCACAGCATGTGTATTGTTTCCTTTTACATCAATGACAATATTGCTAACAATCAAACTCAAAGCATTCGTTCCCAATAGAATAATTCTTAGTTGGCATCAATCTTCAACAATTTTCACACATTGTATATGCTCACAGTCAATCTAGAGTTGAATCTTAGTAACAACCAATAATTCATTGTAGCCTTTATGAAGCATGGTGATAGATACTTTAGGAGTCAAAAGGCATACAATAAATAAAATGATCAGTCTAATGATAATATCATAGTGGAAACATCAAGGTTTTTTTTTTCAAAGAAAAGTTTTGTGGGGAAAATTCCAGGCACTTCCCCTTCTCCACATTTGCAGACTCCAAGCCTCTTGCATGAATCCCAAAACACATGGTAACTCAAATTAGCCAAATAGCTATACTTTAAAATAATGACCTTTATTAAATATTATTATTATTATTATGTACCCCTTATAAAAAGTTAAGATGCATGAATAGATATGCATAGATTTCAAAACAATGTCATACTAGCTCACAAACTTGCTTTACAGTGTAATTTTGGAGCCAAACATTGCCATTATTATATGACTATTCACTATAGGCTTCAAATTGGCAACTTGCCACTCGGATGGGGTGATAGAGCCCAACACCTGGCGCGTAGAGGCGGCAAGGGGAGGCCAGCGGAGCACGGAGCCATGTGCTTGGCTCATGCCCACTGCAGCCATCACCCTCGGGCATTAATTTGAATTAAACGTCGATGGGAGGGGCATTAAACCGAGCTCCCTTGACCACCTTAACACAGAGTGCAATGCCGCGTTTCATTTGTGTTATCGCTCGGCCGTTTGAATCTGGCTATGCGGTTCTGTTCATGGTCCTTCGGCCGCTCCCCACCCTCAACCTTGGCTCTACAGACTTCCTGCAGCCGCTGGGCCTCACCATGCCACGCCAGAGAATGCGACCTCGCAGGGGCTCTCCCTGGCATCCTCGAAGGCCCCGCACGTCCTCTTCGCCCTCTAGTTCATCTCCCCATGCCTCTGACTGCCTGGCCACCATTGACACCACCTTGAACTCTTGGCTCGGATCTCCCTCCTTCAGGCATTCCTCTCCTCCCCTGTGCCGGGTGGGGCCTCAGCGAATTCGCCCTACGGAAG
>SNQJ01S0054687.1:0-18920 GCA_010110895.2 Picea sitchensis
TTTTATAAAATTTTGGCAATTTTTAAGGTAAAATAATTTTATCCTATAGAATTTGGGCGAATCATTTTTAAAATAGCGAATCTCGTTTTTGGAAAAACCATGGAAAATTAGCCCATGAGCGAAATTTAGCCCCTAAAATCATCACTGATCATGATGGGAGTAATTTATTCTTGTCTCACTTTATTAATATTTTTTGTTGTTGGATTTCATAATACATGTTCTATTTTGTGTCTAAAGTAATGTTGTTTTACTATTGAAGGTACTAGTTTTATTTGTTATTATTTATGACTTGTGATCATCAATGACATTGTTTTTTGTAATCGATGTAGATTTTCGTGTTACTAAAAAGACTGAGAACGCAAAATATAATGACGATGTCGATGAAAACAATTATACAGTAGTAGGACCCCATAAAGTAAACCTATCAGCTTACCAGAGTAATTTGACAAGGGATAACCATCCTTGTGGCAGGGAAGAAACAAACAAAGAGAGGGGGGGTTTGAAAAGGAATGCTCAAATTCAGGGTGCCAGGGCCATAGGATGAGTATCTCAAGTCATATAAATATTAGTGCTAACCCTGGGAGACCTCCAATAACTTCAGAATGTAAGCGATATCGAGACATTGTAAGCAAACTAGGATGTAAAAGCTAAATTGAAGATGAATTTTTGGATTATAAATTTATGGATAGTCGCCTGTCAATAGAACATTCCTTTCTTTTTTCAATATTTTCTCAAAAATATGAGGCAAAATTTATGTACCTGCTAGTTATGTTGGATGGACCCTGTAGTAGGGAAGTATAAATTGCTTATTTGGAGCTATTTGTAATATAGCGACATGTTTTTAAACTTTGTTTTGTGTATTTGTACAACATAAATAAAATTCTATAGACATGCATTTATTAAATTGAAGTTTGAAGCAACAAAAAGGCTGCTTCAGGAAGGATATCAATGAATAGAAAATGGTTTGTATTTTGTTGTTGGAATGTATTTTTATTTTCAAATTTGTTCCTGCAATAGTGTTAAATTATTAAGTGGATATTAGCTCATGAACTTTGTAACTAATGGTATAGTGATGCTTTTTGTAGCGAAGAATCAACGTACAGTTCAAATAATGGAATTGAAAGACCTGCCTAAACAGGGCCCTAAACTGTTTCATGGTAGGCTAATGTCACAACATCATCGTCAGTGGATGAATAACCAAGGATAGTGACACCATATTGTAAGGTAAAGTAGTCAAGAGGCAACCCCAGGACTCTAAAAATCTCTAATGAGGAGGAATTAACCAATGCTTGTGCTCGCCTGATTCCATTGTATAGTTTCTAGTTGATCTAGATCTATTGGAAAATCAATTTTAGATTGGCTAGAACTCTGACATTTCACAAGCTCAGAGATTGAGATGAAAAAACTAAGTTATGTTTGGGATTCTTTCCTCTCCCATTTTTGATGATTTGAAGCCTTATTCCTATGTGGCTAGCCTGAGAGTATGGCACCTCATAATGTAAGGAAGCAGAATAGAAAAGTCATTTCATGTTTTGATGTGCTACTTGTATCCAGATAGATGGCATTGGCATCTTTGGCAGAGTTTTGGATCTCCTTGGTTTCATTGCTTGACAATCTCTAGATATTGCCAAACTAATTTTCTAATTAAAATTGAAGGTCGCATTTACAACAAATTTAATGTATGACATGGAAACCCAGATCATGTAGTGTTTCTAGGTTTGCAAGAGTGTCTTTGATCCTCAATACCTCTCTAAGAAATTGAGATTCATCCTCAATCTTCTTGGTGAGGGTTTAGGCCTCATCATAGTTGTAATTTCTAGCCATATTCCCATATGTCCCACAAGTACTTTTGTTTACCTTGTCATTGTCTTTATCATGGAAGCTCTTGATACCCTCCTTGTCATCCTCATTATCAATAATGTCATCATGGAGTTCAACCGAAGTAACACGATCGCACCCACAACACCTGATAAATCTAGATGCAGCCTCTGTGCAACCCTATATCTCCTGAATTTAGTTGGGAAGTGAGAGGTTGCAACCATAATTTCATACTCAATCAGAATGCATATATTAGTGCATGTGCCTGCACTTTTGAAAACTTTCTCCATTTCTCCAGACTCCATTTTTAGGCCTCCTGGAATCTTGATCCTATTCCAAAGAAGTCCTTGTTCAATCAAGAAACTTAAAATCCACAACAAACAACATTTCTTGTTAGGTCAAGCCATGGATATGAATGGACGAAGCCCTTGTTGGATGATCAAATGCGACTGTTCAAACCACTAAATTTTCCTTTTTCTCCAAAACCAAAATTGTGCTTTGAATTACCCTAAATTTTCCCATATAACACAATGAGAAGTTGTAGTGTAGTATATGCTTACATGACATGGATTGATGCATCCACGGTTATTATATTTCCTTTTTATAGAACACCTTTTTTTAAAAAACTATAGATCATATAGTTTTGATAAGGCTCCCTCAAAGTTTTTACCGAAACTCTTATCTCGACTATCAAGATTAAAATGTTATTTGAAGTGAGTGATATTGAAATTTTTACTGCATTAGTGAACATATGTTAAATTCCAACTTCTTATTCGCTAGTAGTTTTAGGCCGGTTCATTGAAATGTCATAAAATGAAAGTATCTTCAACCAAGTAGGGTTTATTGGTATTCATACTTTTCAATTTGATCAATCTTTTTTCCATTGATGATAAAAAAAAAAATTTAACTGAAATGGATATTTGTATTGAAAGGGAGTTGCAGCCAAACTAGACAACAAGATAATACATAATAAGGAAATGAAGGCCAATGCATGTTGTTCAAAATGTCCAAAAAATCCCAAATATAACTTTAGACGTTCTACAAACAAAAACAAAAGAGAGTGACAACATTCAACTAATCATCTTTGGAACAAAGCCAATTACTCAGCTAGAGGAACCAAGCTAATTGACATTTGTTTTTGAAGCCTTTGCCCATGATGCCTATGCTTACTGTGGTGCTATAACTACTAATGGTTCCTAATTTTGCTCAATTAATATCATCCCCAGCCCCAGCTTGGAAGGGACTACGCTGCCATGCAACACTTGTTTATTAGAGCCTCAAATTATTTGAACATATTAAACACATGTGTGGAAGAGAAAGGACTAGAAAATGATAAAAAAGAAAAAAGGAACAAGGTACATAAGTATGATTTAGTTTTTAGTTTTTTAAAATGATTTAGTCTTGAGATTTAATATTTTAATGTTTTTAAATTATGTTATATTCCAAATTATTCATATTTCAAAGCAATGGAGTTTCCCCTTGTTTGAATCTTATCCTTTACATGGATATAATCTAAATGGTAGACAAATATATATATATATATATATATATATATATATATATATATAAACATGTCAAGTTGGAAACCCTATACTTTATTGACCCCAACCTTGAATTTTGAAATCACGGTCCACTAATTGGATTTTTTTTTACCATTGTTCTAACATGGAAAAGTGTGAAATTTGAGTTGTCGTCTTAGTCTTGGTCAATTGCCATGGATATCATAAAATGTATGCATTCGATTTAATTTCTCTAATTTTACTATTTTTTGAATTTCTATTGATAAGGATGTCCAATCCACCACTCGTGGATGGTGTGTAGGGATTTGATAAAATGGGAGAGATACTTGTGAAATTGGAGGAGATCTTGCAGTTTTCAAACTGTATCTAGGTGACAAAACACTAGAAAGGTTACTAATGAAATTATTAGCACCTAAAAAATTTAATGCTAAACAATGTGTATGGCCTTTAGATACTTGTGATAACTTGTGACACATGAAATTATTCTAGCCAAAAATGCAAAACACAAATATATCCTCTAATGTTGTCATATATAATGCACTTATTGATTGTTTCAGTAAGGGAGGCAAGTTAGATGAGGCTAGGAAGTTCTTCCACTTGAAGTTCTTCCACAAAACCATCAAGTTGAAAAATTGAGCATTTGAACATCAGGTTGTGGGTCATCATTGTTGTTTGGGGTTATCCTCCAACCAGTACTAGTAGGAAACATCTGTAATGATTGTTTTTATTCATCATTGCTAGGTCAGGTGGATTTTCAAATTTCATCCTTAGATATTGAAAGTATCCTCTAATATTAATATGAATTGCACTATTTAGTAGGCATTCACTTTGTATTATATAAGGAGATCTTAAAAGGATATATGCATGCATTTTCTCTTAATATTGATGGGCATCGTCATTTGAAGATAATGCATGTTGTAGATTGTAGAGATTACTACCATGTATTTAGGAACCTGTGCTAGGATTATAAGAGATGTTAGGTAGGGTTGTTGAAAACTAGGTTCAGTAGTATATTTTCTTTTGGTAAGTCCATATGATAGCATTACATATGATTCATAAGTGATCATCTCTCGTTTCAAATTGGGTCCTTTAAGTAGAGATCTACAATATGAAAGGGATGGCATTTTTTTTTTTTTAGTTTGGGTAAACACTCTTTCCGACCTATGGGGAGGTATGAATCCCATCTACCCGTTATCACGGTCCCTATTCAAAACAAAGAGCTATCAATCTAAGCCAAATATCATATTTTTTCAGGGCTTGATGCACACTAGGGTTTGAACCCGGTTCAATTTACATGGAAACAACCTATCTCAACCTCTATACCAGAGCCCGATGGACATCTTCAAGGACTGGAATTGATTTTGTGCAACTATATTCTATATTTGTATCTTGTTCGACTTATTTTATTATATTCTTTTAAGCATGTTTTTATTGGCCATTATTGTGCTTCTTTTAGTATTCATTGCTTGATAATGCAATTTTGGTTAACTGTACTATGCTAAGGTGTGGGTTTGTATTGTCAAATTATAGCTACTAATAAATTTGATGCAATGTGTTGATTTTTGTAGAGACATGACAAATACATTACTACACAAGAATACCCTTTTGATCCTCTCACAAATCAAATTCTAGTGAATCCTGTAACATTTGTGGAGGGTGCTTCCTACAATGTTGTTATATTTTATGGATTGGCTATTGTTGGTGTTGCTACTGCATAAGCTATATTTGATGGTTCATGGAAATATTTTTTTATTTCCTTTTACTTTGTTGAATGACTTAATCATATTCACCTTTTATTATCTACTATGTTTATTTTATATGTTCTTTGAAAATACTTATTGGTTATTTATAAATGAAAATGAGCTATGCTTAGCTAAGGGAAGAAAAAAATGGTCTTTGCACTAGGTTCCTATGTGTTCATCATAGGAGACCTATTAGCATGAGACCGACATTCCTCTAATGAAATTATACTTTTGATGCCAAGACTAAAATAACATTACATATAACAAATGGAGGATGATAGAATGTTTATTTCTCTATCATTCATGAAGTCAAAGTTGAAGAAAAAGCTCGAAAAAAAATCATTACATAGTTTCTGCCAATAATGCACATGTTATGGAGAGTTTCATGTACCTAAGAAATAGGTATGTTTATTGGTGCTTGTATCACATGGAAAAAATAACTTTATATATAATTCATTATTATTTATTTCTTCGTTATTTTTCTACAACTCAATTTTGGTAGTGAGTATGTACTAGGATCCAAGTGACACATATTGCATGTTATACCTTTAATCTATCTTTTTTTCTAAGGCCTAATATATGCCCAACATTTATTACAAAGTTATGTGTCTCTTAACTTTTTTATGAGCCAATAAAAATATAAGGGATAAAAGTGATCTCTCTTCCTTGGAAAGGGGTCTTTTTTGGGTACAAATGGATAATTAGAGAGGAAGTCATGCATGGAATGTGACTTGCCAATATTCTTATACTTTTGGAGTTATTGATGAATAAAATTATGTGTGTGCCTATTTAGGAACATCCTTTTATGAACTTGTATGAAGGGTCCTTTCATAATCGATGAATGAATAATAAATAATCCATAATAAAAGTGGTAGAGAAAATATTAATATCTCTTGAGATTGACATAAGTGGTGATTAGTATCAACACATATGAACTTTGTGGTGAAATATCATCAAAACTGTAGAGGGGTATACAAAGAGTGTACAATGAGAACCTTGACAAACACAACCCCATATGCTTGTAGCATTGTCTAGAGGATGGACAAATTATGTTTCTTTTTCCAAATATGTAAAATGAGTATATTATAGTTTAATGGATACATTTTCCTATTATTATATATGGTTTTATACTTTATTGAAAAATTCACTAAGACTTTACAAGGTTTTACAATTAAGTGAAATATTTGCCAATATTTTACAAGATTTTATAACTCAGTGAAAGATTCACCAAGATTTTACAATATCATATAACTCAGTAAAATATTAGCTAAAAAATTATTTATACATATTCTATTATTGATAAAATAACCTTCAATTTTTCCTATGTATCATGGGGATTCACCCAATTATTATACATATAAATTTAGGGGGGATTCTTAAAATCACCCATGCTTTGAGTACAAGGTCAAACTATCTATATATCTAGTTTGGGAGATGTATGTTATAAATCTATAGATAAAAATAAAGTAAAAATGATTTGAAAATAACTCTTTTAAAAAATCCATTATATAGAGCTAGAAAATCAAATCATGTTCAAATTATTGAGGAAAAAATACTTAGCTCTAGAAAGAAAAACTATACATACAATAAAAGACAAATTGAAGAAGGATAAAATTAAAGGGCACAAATGAAAGACCATCCATGCCATCCAAACTAAAACTCTAATATCTCATCATAAAATATTTTTCCGAAATACTCACAACCCTAGTTTAATGGTCATGTTTGTAATATTAATATTTTTTTTATAGCCAAATACCTATACTAGTTTTGATTTTGAATATAAATTTGTGGAGAATACTCTTCATGGAGACCCAAATAATGAATTTAATTAAAAAAACAATCCCCTCCCTTATCCCTTACTATAATAGAAACCATGAAAATGGCCAATATCACTTATCCCTTATTAGTCCTCGTCGAAGGCGAGGACTATAATGATCGATTCAATGTTGACCTTTAATTACTAAATTCATTTGACTAAAAATATTTTTGTGCTTCTCAAATTTTTACATAGGAAAAGAAAAATAGTTATTATTTTGTAATATTTTAATTGCTTTTATTTAAAAATCTATTGGCTAATAAGTTGGAACTCTTATTGTAGAGCTTTTTTTTGTGAATCCTAAGTTTTGAGGCTATTATATCTTCATATCTTCATTGGTGTTTTTTTTTGAGGTATTTAAATAGCCTCTCACACAATACATTTTTTCAATCTTGTATAACCTAGAAGTTTATTGAAACTCTTTCTCAAAACGATGATGATGCATTTTATAGATTTTGCATCTATTGATTGAGCTGATTAAGTTTGTTGAGTCAATAAATGTGGATTGTCATGTTGTATTAAAACTTGTGCTATATTAACACTAGTTTAGTATTAACGCTTGTGCCGTGGACCAGTGAATAAATTAATTGACTGTTGATCCATCACATTCCCTCTACTTGCCTCAACCCTATCCTCACTGTTGTAATTGTTAATGCGGAAAACACAATTACCAATAAGACAAACAATAAAATGCAAGCAACAAAGACACAGCAATTTACGTGGTTCACCCAAATGTTGGGCTACGTCCACCAAGCATAGGTATGGGTCATCTTATTATTCAGCCAATGGAGATTACAGACGGATCTCAATCCTCACACTTCTCAGTCACACCTCAGCCTCTACGGGCATACAATTAAATAGAAAAATCCATATTCTAATTTAGAAACATCCATATTCTAATTTAGAAAAATCCATATTCTAATTTAGATGGATTAGTTATAATGGATTATGATCTAAATTTCTATTCACGGGTGAGTTTGTTGTCACCGTTTTCAACACTCACCGCCTCATTGTGATCTTCCCACAACTATTCTCAAATTACATGTTAGTCACTGGCATATTTATCACCCACATATTTACAATGTACTCTTAGATGTTTCGGGGATCAACCAAAGAAGGTTACTTCAATGCTCGAGGTATCCTCTACCTACTCTGAAGGATCAGATCGAGTTTCCTCCTTCACTTGCCCCAGATTGCATTACAAAGTGATAATCTCTCTGTTATACAATTTAGACCACTGAAAAAAAAAATATTCGTTAAAAAAGTAACACAACAATTTCTATTCCAGGGAACAATCTATACTTTTTTAAGTCATTTTTAACATCATACTCATGCATTCATTGAAGTAGAATATTTTAAATTCATGTTGAATACAATACAATATGAAATGCAATGAATTTTGTACTTAATCTTATGGAATAAAAGTTAATATAGTGTCAAAAAAATATTTTTTCAATTCGATATAGGTTATTTTCTTGTTACCTTTAGATGTTTCACATCGAAAAGATAAATAGAACTAAAATGTTTTACTTGTAGACATTTACAACATGAACTTCAGCGATGACCTTCTTTCAACGAGATTACATGCAGTATATCAAGGGGACTGGTAAGTACAAGAACACCAAACCATAATATTGCTATAGATCAGGTTCCATCCGCTCATATTCCCCACCAAGTATACACTCTATATACTTGTTCCTTTGCTTTTGATTCTCAGTTGGTGGCGTCGTAAATATCTCACTAGAAGTAAATATATCACTAGAATGAGTGAAATGCATTGGTTGAAACTAAACAACAAGAAGGAGGATAGAGATCCATTTTTTCCCTTACATTTTACTTTTCTTGGAATTTCATTCAACTTTAACAACGAGGCATCAAATCTTGTCGAGGAAGAAAAAACAAAGCAAGGTAACACAAAATTCCAATTTTTATTTCAATTTAAACTCAATTTATTTTGTGTATGCCAATGCGCAACAGAGGAATCATTAATCTATGATAAAATCAACATCATTCTTGACACATAAAACTTTGTAAACAATGTTGATAAAAAAAAACTCACACAATTCTCCATCTTCAACATTGTGCTATGACCTTTAAAGATAATTTCACACAATTCTAGGGTTTGAACAATGATTTTTTTAGAACAAAAATGAAAAAGAAGGCGGCAATTCTAGGTTCACAATGATGCAATTTGTGGAAATTAAAGACCTGTAGTCACATATAGAAGAATTTAATTTCCTAGAAAAAAATCTCTAGAGGAAGCATGTAAGTGAGACATTGAAGCATGTTGTTGAGATAACACGTATTGTCGAGATTTTTAACCCCACACGCGGGATCTTTCAATGAAATGGTCATTTCCATATCATTTCCAAGGCCATATGTGGCTCTCCTAAAACCCTAACTACATTCCTACCCACCCTGCCCTATGATTTTTGCATGGTTTCCATCACTATTGTTAAGAGAAGAAGAATGATCATAGCAACATAAGTTTATTTTTCTTCTTTTTTCGACCTCCCTTTTCTCGTTGTATTTAAACATTCTAATGTTTTTCCTTCTTCCGAACTGTGATGCATGGAGAAGTACCACCTAGAAGCTCCATTTGGTTTTGTTCTGGACCTGTTTCTGTATCTAGTGCCAGTAATGGCCTAGAGGTTACTCTTTGTATCCCTTGTTTGATGCAAGCTTCCCCACCCATTTGTTTGTGACCACAAAGGAAAAGATCATTAGAAAAAACAATAGGATTATGAGAAGGAGTGTAACGAACAAATAGATGTAGAGAAGGCAAGAAACCTTGAAGAAAGCACTTATGAATCCTGACAGAGAAACTAGAATTCCGAAAATCCTGAGAATTACAACAAGCCTTGTCAAAAGCTTCTCGCACTCGGTCATGTGGCTAGTCGCCAACCACATGCCGAACCAACTTATTAACTCCCTGCAGAGGTCGGTGTATTAATTATCACCATTCGACACAACGTCTTGTCTTCACTTAAAAGGAATAGGGGTAGCTTACAGAGTATGCTTGTGGTTGGTTGTTGCTACTACAAGGAAATGTAGTCGTCATGCAAACACTAAAGGCCCAAGCTTTCCAATTGGCTATTCACTTATTAATTCATCAACAAACGTTAATGAAAACATAAATTGAAATTTTAATATAGTGACATGATTTATTATTAATCATAATATAATGTTTAATGGAATAAACATATTTTTTTATAATAGTTTTAAAATGGAAATGAATTTACACTAATTATATAATTATAATTATAATTCGACCTACCTGTTAGTGTTTTGTTGCCTAGGGATCATCTTAATGCATGAATTTGAATCCAGGTGTCAAATTATTTCTCCCACATTCCCTCTACAAGCCTCCTATGTATTCTTTGTTTATGTCTAACCTCTGATCTTGATCATATCGTTCTTTGGAATCAATTTACAATGAAGTCAATTACGAAGCATTTGTAAGGATTTGGGTTGTAGTTTAGTGGTTGAGACAGGGCATCTCCACACTAAATACCTAGTTTCAAACCCCTATTTTCATAGGTCTTTGGAAATTAAGTTATGAGCCTAGTTTGATGGTGATATGCAACATTCATTAAAAAATGAATAAAATCTATGCATGAGCCATATTACTTCTTTGCTTCCACACTTCTTCTTTGATTCCATGAGTTGTAGCCATATTGCTTCTTTGCTTCCATGTATTCAACTTCTGTTGTTAACAAGGCTATGAGCACCTATCGCTTACTCATCCAAATTATTGCTCCATCGAACATCTTGAACACATATCCATTGGTTGACTTTCATCATTCCAGATATCCATCCCTGTCGGTGTCGACAAATAAAGATACATATAATTCACTTCCATGTCTAGTTTTTCCTCGGTAGACTATAGTATAATATTTTGTGCCACACAAATACCTGAATACTCTGTTGACAATTGTCTAGTGCTTCTTTCCAGGTGTTGACATATATCTTCTTAACACTCTTACTACATGGGAAATGTCTAGTTGAATGCATACCATTACATACATTATACTACCAAAAAACACTTGCATAGGTAACACATGCCATGTCCTATATTTCTTCCAGTGTCTTTGGACACTCTTCAGAAGTCAACCTTTCTCCCATAGGAATTGACACCTTTATAGGTTTGCAATCATGCATGTTGAAATGCTTCAAAATTATTTCAATATACTTTTTCTGATTCAACCAAAGCTTTCTAACTGCCCAATATCTTTTAATCTCCATCCCCAAAATGAAGTTCATTGCTCCAAGCTCCTTCATGTCGAACTTGGAGGATAGTTGCTTAACATATACTTTTTATCAACAATTTTTTTTCCTTTAACATATAGAAAAGTGTTCACTCTTTTGAAAGATTTAGAGATGAAATATAACAAAATTGATGGATGTATTAATAAAAAATCCTATATTATAAAGATGATAATGAAAAAAATAGGAATATTTTGATGTTAATCTAGTAGATATTAAGTTGATTAGGTAACAAAAATAATGTCTCATAAGATTCTTCTTCATATTCTCATCATTCCACGGTTTTAATGATTATTTAAGTGTAAGATATTCACACAATTTATGGATTATCTTATACGAAATAGAAGTGAATATCATGTTATGTGCATTCTTGTTGGTAGTTACACATGGAGGGACAACGAAGAAAGATGGTCCATATTTTTTTTTATAGATGAACTTAGGGCTCTTCTCTCCACATGTCCATATACCATAGTTTTGTTCTTACCATGTGTTCACGAACTATAGGGCCACATGTTAGCATACCATAGGCCCACTTCTCTCCTCTTGTTAATAGATTGCAAGGACACATGTTGGCATAACATAGGGCTACTTATCGCCATGTGTTTAGCACATTGCAGGGACACGTGTCGCTATATCATAGGACCACTTGTTATCACATGTGCGCGCATTATAAAACATGTTGGTGTAGCATAGGGTTACATTGACCTCTTATTAACAAACTGCGGAGTGACGAGTCATCATAGCGTAGGACCACATGCCATTGCGGCATAGGGCCCCTTGTTGCCACATGTTAGTGTATCATAGGGACATGTGTTACCATATTTTAGTGTAGCATAAGGTCACTTGTTGCCACATTCCATTATAGCACAAGGCTACATATCGATGTAGCAATGAGACATGTATTACAGAATGATTGTGTAGCATAGGGTTGCATGTCATTGTAACATCAAACCATGTTTCACCACATATTGGTTTACATAGGTTTACATGTCGATGTAACATTTAGTGACGTTTTCCTACGTTTCAACCCAACCACATATCACCATGTTTTTGGTGTAGCATAGGGTCATGTGTTCATGCACACCACATGCCAATCAAAGATATGGCCATGTGTCAACAACATAGGTCCACTTGTCGCCATGTGTTAGCTAAGTGAAAGGCCATGTGTTGGCATAACCTAGGGCCACTTATCACCATCTGTGAGTGCATTGTAGGGCCATGTGTAGGCGTAGCATAGGACCACTTGTTGCCACATGTATTCAAATTGCAGGGCCATGTGTTGGCATAGAATATGGTCATAATGGCTATGCCACATGTGTCAACACACTACAAGGCCACATGTCAATGTAGCATATGTTCACTTGTCACATGTTAATGTTCCAAAGGGGTATGTGTGACCACATTTTAGTGTAGCATAGGGCCACTTGTTGCTTGTTTTAGTGTAGCATAAGGCCACGTGTTGACATAATATTGAACCATGTGTCACCACATATTTGTGCAACATAAGGTCACATGTCAATGTAGAATTAGGACATGTGTCACCATGGGTTGACATAGTGTTGGGTCACATGTTGTAGCATAAGGTTGTGTGTCTCCATAACATTCGTCCAAATGTTTGTCATGTTTCGACCCAACCACTTGTCATCATGTTTGGACCTAGCATAGGGCCACTTATTGCTATGTGTCAATTTTAAGATATAACCAAATGTTAGTATATCATAGTTCTAATTGTCACCATGTATAAATGCAATATAAAACCATGTGTCAATATATTATAGGGCTACTTGTCATGACATGCCATGTAGCATAGTTGCACGATTAACCAAGACACGAATATCATATAACCACGCGTTAACATATAAGCATGTGTGCGTCTACGTCACATGTAGAATATATCTCCTTGTTTGGAACGTGGCAAAGTAATACCACTTAAAACGTTGGAGAACTATCCAAGGAACTAGGAATAGGGTGAAAATATAGAGTTAGACATTACACATCATTGTGACTTTGAAGATCACTCAAATAGTGAGCGCCTGATGCCCGAAAGTATACTATAGTGAGCGCGTGAGGATGCCAGGAAGTATACTATAGTGAGCGCGTGAGGCCAGGAAGTATAACATAGTATAGTGAGCGCGTGAGGAAGTATAATATAGTGAGCCCGTGAGGCCAGGAAGTATAACATAGTATAGCGAGAGCGTGATAAGTATACTATAATGAACGCGTGAGTCTGGCCTGCTTTTAGGTTTTGTATTATTTTATTTCCCATTGACCCACTTCCTTTCCCGCGGGCTTACCGGCGGCTCGCGAGCCCTTCGGTGTTCTTACGCCAATTCTGGTTTACAGGATTATAAACCAAGGGGATCAAAGTGTCAGTTCAAGGCTCGGATTTGGTTTTCTGTCCCTGCATTATGATTTCGTTTTCTGTCCTGCATTATTTATTTAGTTGGTGTGGTTTGATAATCATATCTTATGGAATTTGATAATCATGTCTTATGGAATTTGATGGGAAAATTGTCCGTAACGATATAATTTGCCTTGTAACAACAGTATAATTTGCGTTTAAACCGTCAAATTTAACAGGCTTTCCTGATTTGAAATTTCAATGGAATTTGATAATCATATCTTATGGAATTTGATGGGAAAATTGTCCGTAACGATATAATTTGCCTTAATTTGCCTGGTAACAGTATAATTTGCCTTTAAACCGTCAAATTTAACAGGCTTTCCTAATTTGAAATTCCAACGTGCAAATTTAACAGGCTTTCCTAATTTGAAATTCCAACGTGCAGGAATAACAACGACAATTCTTTGTCAATCTCGTGACAGTAAACAAACGAGAAGCTCTTGATTCTAGAGTCCGTGCAGAACAACAACAATTATTTTAACAATCCCTGTCAATCACGTGACAGTAAACAAACCATTTTCTGTCTCCATGGATGACGAGTCACAGCTGAATCTGACGAAGTGCAAAGCAACAGGCGAGTCTAAACCGATACGTTTTCACATTCAGGCGAGTCTCTTCATGGATGATTGTAGAACTTTCCGTTTACTAAATTCTTACGGTATATATCGTCACGATGATCTCACGAACATTTGAACGAAAATCGGATATTGGAATCTGAAAGTGCAGAGTCGAGTAACGAAAGTGCCGTTGATTATTATGTTTATTGACAGCCTTTTTCTTCTTGTCTTCATATTACTTTGTAACTTTATGTTTAATTATTAGGTATGAAGTGACATTGCCATTAAAATTAGGTTTAAAATGGAAAATATGGCGTCTTATTTGATCAGAGTGCGGAAGGGTGGTGCACTGAACTTAAGAATCGCGTTCTTTTATCTCTGGTTTGGGTTTTGATTTCTTTGGGTAAAGATTGATTGTGTCAGCCATATGTAATGATGAGACGGGACTAAAGTGTGTGATTGGATTTCTAAAGACACTATTTATGAATGTGGAGAATTGTCTCTAAATAATTGTCTCTAAAGTATTGTTTTTTTTTTTTTTTTAATTAATAATTGTTTAAATAAAGTTTTTTATTTATTTCTATTTGTTGAGTTGTTTTGTTTTATTTTATTTGATAAATAATTATTTAAGTAAAGAGAAGATTAAAATGAAAGAGAAAATTTTAATTTTCATGATAATAAATTTTATTTAATTATCTATAGTTTGATTAAAAGAAACATAGTGTTTAACCACAACAATTTTAGTATTTTGGAATACATTTTAAATAATTTAAAATTTTAAGAGCCCACAAGATGTTTAGTGTTTACAAATGGTCTACTAATATATGATTAACAAAAAAACTAGTATGGACATGTTATTGGAAAGACTTGAGCATTAGTATGGACATGTTATTGGACATGTTATTGGAAAGACTTGAGCATTAGTATGGACATGTTATTGGAAAGACTTGAACATTCTTGAGGGTATTAACAATATTGCATAACTCATAATGATGTAAATCTTAAGTTAGATTTATGTTAGTAGTTTTACACATTATTGTTATAAATATGAGTTTTCTTACCTGATATACTTATGTTATCATTTTATCAATAGAACTAACTAGTTATTGGTGTTTATTAGAGAAGTTTTTCTCCATTAATCATATTTGCAAGTGCAACCCACACTTGGGTGTACAAATGCCTTCACTCTTTTCCATTTTTTTTTTCTAATTTTTGTGTAGTTATAATTTTCATGATTGCAATAGTAATTCCATTTTGAGTATCAAAACACTCTTGAGTTTGTGATTAAAGAGGAGTTGTAAGTTTCAAAATATGTTGAAGTAAGCAAGAAGTTGATGTGAATATAAGCCCTAGGCAACAAACCCATTGAACTTGGTGTAACGACCTTCCTCGTTATGACAACCATTCTAGTATACAGGTGCAATTTTTTTAATTTTTTTTTATTTTTTTTTCTTTCCTTTGTGTTTAAGGTGTGTGCGCGCGTGTAGAAGTAACATCACACGTGACTCTACGTCGCCACTCGATGTTCAACAAGACGCAACCACAACAAAAGTAAAAATGACCACAATCAAGTACAACCTAATTAAGAAGAACGATTGTGCCCCTTGCGGAAGGCGTGTGACAAGGACTCTCACAACGAACACCCAAGTTTAACGGTGTTTAAGCGAACCACCACATATGTTTTATCAGGAGCAATAGTTTATACTAGCCTTACAATAAGGTAACCATATCATTATGTTTGCTAAAGATAATAACATTGCAATAAGGATAAGGATCATGCATTTCAACGATATCAAATCTAACCTTGCGATTATTATATGGCGAGAACAATACCATTACTCATTTCCACACAATCTACTACAAGTACATAAATTATAAACAATTGTTCAATGGCATTCTTTTACGTATTACATCATCATCACCTTTACACCTTACATTAAAAATTCAGTCTCCGAACATACAAATTTCTGTATCCTATTTCATATTCATAATATTATAGTGTATGTAACCCTTTCACCCAGAGACGACACCCTTACCCTTGGTCACATCAAACTACTTCATATTTATAACTAACATCATAATTGAACATAACAATATAACATGGGTGACAATCAATAACCCTATTAGAATGACAATGATGAAAATACCCAACATGATGTCTTATATAAGATAACCTCATATATATATATAAGTAACCTCTTATTCAAATACAATATGACATCTCATTTAAAAGTTTACAACACCACCCATATTAAAATGGCCATGTATAAAAATAGCCCTACATGAAATGCCAACAATTAAGAAGTAAGAAGGACTTTGTTTGAAAATGACATAATTAATAAGGTTAAATGACAATAAAAATATCTAAAATGTCAACATAAAGAAGGGCTTCTTATTCAAATATGGGAAATAATAATCGATGTTCCCCAAGATAAACTAAAATAAAGGGACACCTTTATAATACAATAACCTTCCTATTAAATAGATTTAAATAACAGGTTTCCACCTTTTGTTACAATACTTTTATATTATAATCAAACAATTAAATATCAAGGTTTTACCTTTATAATTTACAGTAACCTTTGTATTAAATATTAATTCAAGGGAGAACCATTGTTTAACCCCTAAATTTTAAAAACCAAATTATAATATAATAAAATTAGAATGACAACAATTAAAAGACGGTATTCGGATTGGCAACCTATCAATATTAAAATACCATAATTAAAGATAACTAGTTAATGAAAATGCCGAAATATAGCCATAGAATCACGATGATAAATTCGGTGGCGGTAACGTTTTACAAGCTCTGCTAGTTAGTAAAGACTTCCCGGCAATATCTCAGGGTATCTCGGCAATGCTTGAAACGACCTTAACTCAAATTGCTCTCGCACAGACCTAATCTGTACTAACCGTTGCATGCAATGGAAGACACAAAGAGGCCCAGTTTTAGGAAGGTTGGTTTAAAAATAGAAAGATCATAACAAGAACAACAGCTACCCAAACGCAGCCAGATCGTCGTGACAGTAGCAAAACACATTGATAGTATTATAACGCAATGAATCTGGCACTACAACCGGCAAGAGTTAATGGGGACGCACCAGCAAGAAATGGAATGAAGCCGGCACTGCAACTCCGTCCAGAGCTTACGCACGATGTGATTTTAAAAGTCATGACAGGCAGGACGCCGAGCTGAGTGTTGATGTACAGAGAGTAACTCACCACCCAGTAAGACAGTACGGTAAAACAACGACGGGGGGGTCTATCCTACGACTGACAGAAGAATTTTACCCTTTAAACGAACTGCCCAAGGATATACGCAATGAGATGACAACAGATAGAGAGAAAATGACAGAAAAAGAAAAAAAAGAAAGGCAGAAATTCACGCCAAGGGTAGCAGTTTATAAAACAACTGCCCGCCACCGAATTGCCCACTGCAAACAAGGAAACGCCTACAGTCCCAAGGCGCCACTGTATTATAAGAAAACGCCAGGGTACAATGTGCCCCATGAATACAAGAAAACCCACAGTAAAAAGGTCCACTAGAAATGAACACGCCAGAAATTAAATAATCGCGCCAACAACCCCATGGTTTAAAGAAGGGTTCCAGAACAAACTATCAAATTTGCGCATCATCGCAACAACAACTTAAAGTTTGCATAGTCCAGGTGACCCACAAAATTTGTTTTTCACCGTCAGAAGGTAGAATGAGACGAGGGTTTTACACAGTCTAGAAATTCAACAAAATGAATGTTTATAGTCCATAGCGCTAAATAAAAGGTATTTACGCAGCCTAGATTTATGGCAGTAAATTTTATTTTTTTCTTTACACAGCTCAAGACGTTGGATATAAGGGATATACACAGTCCCAATTATAACAGCAACTATTTTATTTAACCCAGGAAGTTGACTAAGAAGATATAACAACAGTATTAACATTTACACATTCCCGCACCATTATTTAAATTGCACAGTTCAGGTTTTCAGCCGAATGATTCCATACTGTCTAAAACGATGAATGAAAGGGGAATATACAGCATCAATAACGTTAAAGTTTCCGAATATAAAAATGCATTCTACTTCACCTATTAAACCATATCGTTGCCTTTCGCTTGCCTCGGAAGATGACCCACGCTCTGTGCCGCGTCCCGCTCTCCTTGCCGCTCCCGCTCGCCGACCGCAGAAAGCTCACCGGTACCTCCCAGCCAAATGCTAGGGGTACTCTGCTTCCCCCTTAGCCCCCCGAGCCGCAAAGGGGCCACACAAGAACCAGAGATAGACTAGCGTCTCAGCTCGCCTCCATGGCTGAGCTACCACTCCAACACAGCTGAGATAAACCCAACTACACACAAGCAACCCGTCAAGCCACAACTCGGCAGCGTAACGTTACGCTAACCGTTCCCCCCTTTCTTCCTTCCTTTCCCCTTCTTATATAGAATTTGAAACCCACCTTCTTTCTTAAATCATTAATTAATTAATTTTTAATGACTAACCTCAAAACATTCTCTGTCGTCCAAGTGTCGCTCATCCGTATGGTTCTCCAAAAATTAATTTCTTTTTAATTATTAAAAGACTCAATTCCCTCACTCCCCCAAAAATCGCTCCTTAATTTACTCCTTAAATTACTCCTTAATTTCTAGTCTCTTTAATTCTTTTATTTAATTCTCTCTTGCTATTTTTATTTTTGAACCCAAAAGATAAATGCGGTTTTTAATCTATTCAATATATTTTTAAATTCCTAACTTTTATACTCTCACACTTTAATAAATTTCATTTCTTCTTTATCATTTACAAGCC
>SNQJ01S0054687.1:18930-39997 GCA_010110895.2 Picea sitchensis
CTCTTGAACTAGGTAATCGTTAACCTACAGTTCGAGCCACGGCGGGAGTGCTAATAGGCTGTGGCAGGGCTGTTGTCCACACCTCTCCCTCAAACTCTCTGGAACTCGTGTGTGGCCCCTTTACTCCATATGTGAGTCTTGGTCGGCAAGCTATCGTCAGCCTGCATCATCAACCATCATGTTAGATCATGTCAACAACATATCATAAAATCAATAGCATATCATCAAAACAAAACAATATCACCGTAATGAACAACTCAAATAGCCCACTCCCTGACTCAATCCAGAGTCCAAGGGAGTTCCACCGATGCCTCTGCATCCTCAGGGTCCGAAACCCTGCACACTCAATGAAACTGAGTCAGCAGCACCTGTCTACATCAAGGTAGTAAAAGCATCCTGTCATATAACTTATCGCATCATAATGAAGGAAAAAATTTTATCATCATAAAAAATCCAGATCACTTGCGAGCAAGTGTCCTCAAAGAATAAGTTTGGTAAGTGCGTCTGAGCGGGAGAAGTTGATGTGAATATAAGCCCTAGGCAACAAACCCATTGAACTTGGCATAGAGTCTTTATTTCATAATCATGAGGGATATAAGGAGGAAGAGGAGATAAACCATTTAAGAATGGAAGTTATATCCCTATGATATCATTGACGACACAAAACCATCACAAACCTAGTGTCAAACTTCAAATGGATAGATATGCCAATATGACTTTGGGAAAGAAATGGAAGTGCATAACTGGGTGAGCAAGATGATTGAAAGATAATATTCAAGGTATAACACATGTGTTACAAGAAGATAAGTTAAATGTGGTTACTACAACATTTAAATGGAGAAGCACATAGTTGGGGCGAGCTGATTGTTAAAAGCCCTAAAGGAGAGTTTAGCAATTTTTCATATGCATTAACATAAAAGACATAGCATGATTGTGGTGAACCTTATGATGAACTCAACTAATACATGTTTTCCAAAAGGACTTAATCATTGAAGAACATATTGAGAAGATTCATGTCATTGAGTCCAAGGTCAAACTCTCTATATATCCAATTTGGGAGATGTATGTTATAAATCTATAGAAAAAACTAAAGTAAAAATGTTGTGAAAATGACTCTTTTAAAAATCCCATTATAAAGAGCTAGAAAATCAAATCATGTTCAAATTATTAAGGAAAAAATACTTAGCTCTAGAAAGAAGGATAGAGATCCATTTTTCCCCTTAATTTTCCCTTTTCTTGGAATTTGATTCAACTTTAACAACAAGGCATCAAATATTGTCGAGGAAGAAAAAACAAAGCAAGGTAACATAAAATTCCATTTTTTATTTCAATTTAAACTCAATTTATTTTCTATATGCCAATGTGCAATAGGGGGATCATCAATCTATGATAAAATCAACATCATTCTTAACACATGAAACTTTATAAACAATGTTGATAACAAAAAAACTCACAATTCTCCAACTTCAACATTGTGCTATGACCTAACAAAGGGCCACTTGTCATCATGTTTGGACCTAACAAAGGGTCATTTATTGCTACATGCCATATGACCAAATGTTGGTATATCATTTTTCTAATTGTCACCATGTGTTAATGCAATATAAAACCATGTGTCAATATATTATAGAGCTATTGGTCATGAAATGCAAGGTAGCATAGTTCCACGATTAACCATGTGTGAATATAACATATAAAAATGTATGTGTCTACCTAACATTACACTATCTCTCCTTGTTTGGAACGTGACAAAGTAATACAATATAAAGCCTTGGAGAACAAGGAACTAGGAATAAGGAACTAGGAATAGGGTGAAAATAAAGAGTTAGACATTACACATCATTGTGACTTTTAAGATCACTCATGGAGGTATACTCTAATGAGCGCGTGATGTTGGAAGTATAATATTGTGAGTGAGCGTGTGAGGCCAGAAAGTATAACATAGTGAGCATGTGAGTCTGTCCTGCTTTTAGGTTTTGTATTATTTCATTTCCCATTGATCCACTTCCTTTCCCGTGGGTTTACCGGCAATCCCTTCCATGTTCTTAGGCCAATTGTGGTTTTAACCAGGCTTGGGCTTACTGGCGAGTGCTTCCGCATTCTTATGCCAATTCTGGTTTAATGGCTTATAAACCAATGGGATCAAAGTGCAGCCCAAGCCTCAGATTTTGTTTTCTGTCCTTGCATTATTTATTTAGTTGGATCTTGGTCTCGTTTGATAATCATATCCTTATGGATCTCGAGGGATGGAATTTGATGGAAGAATTGTCCGTAACAGTACAATTTTCCTTTAAACCATCAAATTTAACAACCTTTCCAAGTTTGAAATTCCAACCCTACAAATTCTAGAGTCTGTGAATAACAACAACAATCTTTGTCAATCTCGTGACAGTAAACAAACAAGAATCTCTTGATTCTAGAGTCCCCATAGAACATCTACAGTTATTTTATCAATCCATGTCAATCACGTGACAATAAACAAATGAGAATCTCTCTCCATGGATGACGAGTCACACCTCAATCTGATGAAGTGAAAAGAAACAGGCGAGTCTAAACCGATACGTTTTCACATTCATTGTTTTTTCATGGATGACTCTAGAACTTTCCGTTTACTAAATTCTTACTGTAGATATCGTCACTATGATCTCACGATCATTTTAACGAAAATCGGATATTGGAATAGGAAAGTGCAGAGTCGAGTAATGAAAATGTTGTTGATTATTAGGTTTATTAACAACCTTTTTCTTCTCTCGCCTCCTGATCGATATTTCATATTACTTTGTAACTTTATGCTTAATTGTTAGGTATGACATGAAATTGGCAGTAAAATTATATTTAAAATGGAAAAAATGGCATCTTATTTCATCACAGTGTGGAAGGGTGGTGCATTGAACTTAAGAATCTTGTTGTTTTATCTCTGGTTTGGGTTTGATTCCTTTTTGTAAAGATTGGTAGTTTCATCCATATGTAATGATGAGACGGGACTAAAGTGTGTGATTGTATTTCGAAAGACCCCATTCGTGGAGAATTGTCTAACAGGATTTTTTTTTTTTTTTTAATTAATAATGGTTTAAATAAAGATTATATTTTTTTGAAATTATTTTATTTTATTTGATAAATAATTATTAAGTAAAAATATAAATAAAAATGAAAGAGACATTTTTTTTCATGATAATTTTATTTATTTAATTAATAATAGTTTGATTAGAAGAAACATAATGTTTAACCCGAACAATTGTAGTATTTTGGAATACATTTTTACTAGTTTAAAATTTTAAGAGCCCACAAGATGCTTAGTGTTTACATATGACCCCATTAATATATGATTAATAAAATAAAAATTATGAACATGTTATTGGAAAGAATTGAGCATTGGTGGGGGCATTAACTATGCTTGCCTAACCCACTATGGACAACTAATGACTTTATTAATGATGTAAGTTATAAGCTAGATTTATGCTAATAGTTTTGCACATTATTGTTATAAATATGAGTTTTCTTCCCTCATATATTTATGTTACCATTTTATCAATACAATTAATTAGTTATTGATCTTGTTTATTAGAGAAGTTTTTCTCCATTAATCATATTTGCAAGTGCAACCCACACTTGGGTGTACAAATGCCCTCACTCTTTTCTATTTTTTATCTAGTTATTTTCATCATGATTGCAATAGTAATTCCATTTTGAGTATCATAACACTTTTTAGTTTTTTATTAAAGGGGAGTTGTAAGTTTCAAAATATGTAGAAGTAAGCAAAAAGTTGATGTGAATACAAGCCATAGGCAACATGCCCCATGGAACTTGGCATGGAGTTTTTTTTTCATAATAATGAGGAATCTAAGGAGGAAGAGGAGATAAACCCTTTTAGAATGGAAGTTATATCCCTATGATATCATCGATGACACAAAACCATCACAAACCTAATTTCAACCGTCAAATGGATATGTGACAATATGATTTTGGCAAAGAAGTGGAAGTGCATACATGGCTCAGTAAGATGATCAAGATAATATTCAAGGTATAACACATGTATTACAAGAAGATAAGTTAAATGTGGTTACTACAACATTTAAATGGAGAATCACATAGTTGGGGTGAGATGATTGTTAAAAGTCCTAAAGGAGATTTTAGCGATTTTGCATATGCATTTACATAAAAGGCAAAGCATGATTGTGATGGACCTTACGATGAACTACAATAATACATGTTTTCCAAAGGGACTTAATCATTGAAGAACATATTGAGAAATGTCATGTATTAGAGTCCAAGGTCAAACTCTCTATATATCTAATTTGGGAGATGTATGTTATAAATCTATAGATCAAACTAAAGTAAAAATGATTTGAAAATAACTCTTTTAAAAAATCCATTATATAGATAGAAAAATCAAATCATGTTCAAATTATTAAGGAAAAAATACTTAGCTCTAGCTAAAAGGTTTATACATATGATAAAAGGGAAATTGAAGAAGGATCAAATTAAAGGCCACAAATGAAAGACCATCCATGTCATCCAAACTAAAACTCTAATATCTCACCATAAAATATTTGTGTGAAATACTCACAACCCTAGTTTAATGGTAATATTTATAATATTCAAAAACTTTTTATAGCCAAATACTTATACTAGTTTTGATTTTGAATATAAACTTATGGAGAATACTCTTCATGGAGAACCAAATAATGAATTTAATTAAAAAAACCAATCCCCAATAGAAACCATGAAAATGGTCAATATCCCTTATCTCTTATTAGTCCCGGTTGAAGGCTAGGACTATAGTGATTGATTAAACATTGAACTTTAATTATTTTTCCTTTGACTAAAAATAGTTTTGTGCTTCTCAAAGTTGTACATAGGAAAATTAAAATAGTTATTATTTTGTAATATTTTAATTGCTTTTATTGAAAAAGCTATTGGCTAATAAGTTGGAACTCTTATTTTCGAGCTCTTTTTGTCAATCCTAAGTTTTGATGCCTTTATATCTTCATATATTCATTGATGTTTTTTTTTAGGTCTTTAGATAGCTTCTAACACAACACATTTTTTCAATCTTGTATAACCTAAGTTTATTAAAGCTCTTTCTCAAAACGACGACGATGCATTTTATAGATTTTGCATCTATTGATTGAGCTCATTAAGTCTATTGAGTGAATAGATGTGGATTTCCATTCTGTATTAACACTTGTGTTTTATTAACAAAGTTATCGACTTAACGAGAATTGTGGCCCAAAAAACCCATATTTTTGCATAAAAACATCAAAATCAACCCCCAAATAAAAAAAGTGGTGCTACTAGTAGCACCATTTTTTAAATGGGGTCAAAATTACAACATTTTTCAAACGTGGCCTTCAAAACTCAGACAATAGCTTAGAAAAACCTTAAAATCAATGCCTAAAAAAAGAAGTTTTTTTTTTTTAAAGTTAAAATTTTAGATAATTTGAAATCATTTTTTTAGATAATTTAGATATACAAAATCATAAAATCAACCCTTAAAAGATTACTTTTAAAATCTTAATATCACTCAAAGCACAAGGTAATACATAATGCCATGCAAATATCACAATATACTTTAAAAATTCAATGTCACTTTTTAATATTTGTTTTACTTTTAATAATAAAAAAAGTAAATACAAGTTACATTGAATGAAACATAAATTATATCTTAAAAGTATATTGTCCATATTCAAAATATATGAGCTAAGAAATTTTATTATGTTATCCATAATAAAAAAAATATAACTCATAAAACTTAAAAAATATTCATATATTCATGTAAGATCATATGTAAGTTCAATGCTCATTTCTAGTTACCATACAAACATCATATGGATAAAAAATACATAAAATGTTTCATACACTTATTCATATTGATTCATGGTTTCTGAATACCATCAGATTATACATTGTCTTCAAATGAATGATTGGATGAATATGTAGATGATCCATACTCTTCTCTATTGTTGATGAATGCACCATCTAAGTCTACATGTATGCCCAACATTTCATATGTCAAATGCCTTTTAGATCTATGACTAGGTTTGCAGACTCTCATCTTGCATTTATTTCTTGTGGCAATAACCTCTTGATAATCTTTATTGTCTTGGAGTGAAGAGTTCCCCTGTTCTTCAATTTGAAGTCATAAACAAGTATGTCAACATCATCTAATTTTAAGAGGTCAGTGCAACGATGAGTTTTATTTTGACCCTTTCTTTTTCTCTTTCTATTGACATGTTTCTCAACCACCATATATGACTTGTACACACCATTGAATGGGTGTATACTTGTTGCATACCAATGCACTTTAATTGCAATAACATCATCATTTTCTTTATCAATCTTTATAACCTTTGCAATCTAGAATGGCTAACCATGTGGATATTCAGTGGCTAAGACTCCAATCATGCTACCCTCCTTAATATCTTGTATTGAACCCCTGTAAAGGTCTTCCATGGCTTCACATTGTACATGTGACCTTCACAAACCAATATACAATTCTCTTTCCTCTACTTGTGTAAACTCAATAACACCTTGATATTCTTGTTGAACTTCAATAATGTTTGTTTCTTCAGATTCATTTGGCATATTTTATGGCCAATGAAATGGAGTCTTCAACAATGTATCTTCATTTGTTGAGCTTGAAATTATGCCACTTTGACTATTGAAAAAAGAATCACACCAAACAGAATCAACAAAATCAAAGTATTCATATGTATCCTTAATGGAATTTTTAATTTCGTATAGGCATTCAGAATAATCTACATTCTCTATTACGCCTCTTTGCATTATGGATTTCAACAATTGATTGTAAAAACAATAAATTTGATACAAATATTGGACGATCTGGAATGAACTTCAAAAATGATAAATCTGATGAAGGCTTCCATTCCATAGTAGTTGAATACTTCTTTCCCCATATAAGTGTTTTCGCATCAATTTTTTTGAAACAAAATTAATGTTGGAAGCTAATGTCATTAAGCTCCTCAATACATTTTTTTTCACGATGCGACCCATGAATAAGTCTTCACATGTCAACAATTTATTCTAATATATGAAAAACAAGCTCTGGAATGTATGCTTCATAATACATTCAATCAATGATGGTAGGCTTCCAACATTTTCCCTCTTCAATGTTACTGGAAAATGGATGAAAATTTGATTAATATGATTATGAGTGTGTCCAACAAGAAGGAAACCAACTTTCACCTTTTGAAAGATTCCCATTTCAACAAGCATGCTTAGATATCCAAACACAATTTGATTTTTATTTTCACGACTAGTGTTGTCCAACTCTAGATAGAGAACTTGAGGAAGATTTCCAGAGTAGTGAGTGAGCACATGATGAATTATGGTGATGGTGAGACTTGCATCATTATGAATATTTGGAGTTGTGAAGTAAACCCTTAAACACATTTTTCCATTGAAAACCATACAAACAACCAAGTGAAACTGAATGAAATTCTCTTCCTATAAGTTTTTGGGTGTACAGACAAAATATGGTAGATGTGTTTTCTTCTAGTCCATGTCATCAATTATCATACCTAAATATTTGTTTGGAGCATCGTAACACTTCTTCCGATGTTTGTACAACTTTTTCCTTTCATTTGATTGTTGATTCCAATGTTCTTGAAGTTCTTTGACTATGTAATTTGCATGACATAAAATGAAAATATCGATCATATGTTTTCATAGTTGCAAACTATTCAATTTAAAAAAAAACAAAATAGTAAATACATACCTCTTTTTGCCCCTTCATATTTATCTCTTCTTGATTTGAGAGTAGCACATATACTACAAATTATCATCTTTGACTTCTTAGGAATACGAACATTGTCGAATTGTTTCTTCCATATTCTTGTAAAATATGCATATGTAATAAAATTACCATTTCCTTCAACACCCTCAACATATTCTTTGTACAAGTTCTAGATTTCCCTCCTTGAGAAATTATCTGGAATATGCATTGTGTCTCTATCTGGCATACACTCTCCATGTTTGGAAAATAAATCATGTATCCATGAAATTGTAGTGTTTTTCAATGGCCCACTCTCTCGTCCATGATGTGCCTTTGAATAAAATGAAGGATCTTTTTCCAACCTTGTCTGGATTCTTAATAGACGAAGATTACCAATTAAGTGATTTTTTTTTTAATTCTTTATGAAAATTAAAATATTCCCATTGTGATAATCATATCCTGTATTTGTGGATATCATGAACCCCATCAAATATGAATTTTGCATGCTCTTATTCATTGAAAAATGTGTCTTCCTTTTATTCAAGGCATACATGTAGTCCATTCTTTTCTAATAATTCTTTTGACAACATTCACTTGAAATGAATTCACTTATGGAAATTTATTTAGTGAGAAATTATTTCCTAGACCTTGTATAACTAGAATGATTTTGATTGATATAAAAAGGTCTAGTCCTGGTCCTAGACACAATGTTTCTTTGCAATGTCTCCACTATTTCATCATCCTCACTAGAATGATTTTCCTTATCACTCGAAGGAATATCAAGAAAAACATTGTCAGGAGACTGAACTAGAGAATGTAGATCACCTTGATTTTTTACAGTTGAATGATTGAGAACATGATCTTCATTTCTAGGTCCATCATATTCATTGATAATCTCGTTTATGAGAGGAATATCAAAATCACCAGAAACATGATTATCACTCACCAATGTCATTGGATCTTCCATGAAAATATTCACTTGAAGGAAAATCATCATCATCCATAAGATTGTCAATGCCATTAAGATTTTCACTTGGAGAAAATTTTCCATCATCGTCATCGATACCTTGAAAATCCTCATTTGGAGGAAAATAATCATCAACAATGTATCCACCATTGACATAATCATCTTCACTGCTTTCAAAATCCCCAATTGAGTGAACATTTTCACCATCTTGCTTAGTGCCTTGAAAATATTCATCAGTATCTTGAAAATCCTCACTTGGAGGAAAATCAACACCATCAACATTGTTGCCTTTTAATTTATCACTCGGGAAAGAGTGTCCACCAATGGCGTAATCATCTTCACAACTTTGAAGATCCCCACTTGAGGGATATTCTTGATCATCCTCATTACTGGTTTGAAAATCCCCACTTGGAGGAAACTCTTCATTATCCTCCTCGATACCTTGAAAATCCTCACTGGGAGGAAAATCATGATCACCAACATTGCTTCCTTTAAATTCCTAATTCGGGAAAGATTGTCCAATATTTCCATAATCGTCATCATTAATTTTAAAATCCCCACTTGGGGGGGATTCTTCATCATCCTCATTCGTGCCTTGGAAATCCTCATTTGAAGGAAAATATTCATTAGTACCTTCAAAATTATCACTTGGAGGAGATTCGTCATCACCAACATTGCTATCTTTAAATTCCCCGTTCGAGAAAGAGTGTCCACCATTGTCACAATCCTCTTCTTTGCTTTTAAAATTTCTACTTGAGAGAAATTATTCATCATATTCATTGGTTCCTTGGAAATATTCATCGGTACCTTGAAACTCCTCACTTGGAGGAAAATTTCCATCTTAATCATTTATATGTTGATCATAGTCTTCACTTCAACCTACATCTTGATTATTTTCATTACTATTAAATTCCTGAATATATTTATCACCATCATGTTCCTTCTCTTCATCATGAGTTCCTTCAAAGTCCTTTGATTTAGGACTTTCATGAGGAACATGTTGAATAACATTGTTTGCACTATGATCAAACTTCTAACTAGATGAAAAATATGACACCTCATTTTCATTACAAGCATTCCCATCGCATTTCCTAGTCCCAACAAAAGAGGTATGCGAACAATTTGTTGATGTCTCATATATAAAATCTTCTTTATCTGACGAAGCCATCCCTTCTCTCTAAGATCATTCTATGATCTTAGAGAGAAGGGATGGCTTCGTCAGATAANTTCCTCCCCAAAAATTTTCTCCCCAAAATATTCCCTCCAAAATTTCCCCCTCAAAATTTTCCCTCAAACATTCCCCCCTAATTTTTTCCCTTAAATATTAAAAACAACTTTTACTCTTTTATTTTGTTATTTACTTGCTAATTACAATATTTCTCATGTTTATTTATTTATCCCACATTCATTAAATATAACGATGATCCATATAATTTTAGGTATATATGTAGACAATATACCTAATTTTTATTTATCCCACATTCGTTATACTAACAGTAATTTATATCATCATGTTATATATGCATCGCCTTATTTTGTCTTTTAACATTGTGTGATATCTTAGGCAGTGTTCATTAAAGGATTTGGAGCAAGCTACAAGGGAGAAACATCGAGAAGACATCCGAGGGGAATGTAACATTTCATAGGTAAAAATTATTTTTTAAATTCTTAGTATTTACCAAAACAACAATTATAAGATCATCTTTGAATCACATAATAATTTTTCATGTGAAAATAAAAAAACCTTAAATTGTTTTTAGATGTTTTCTATTTTTTAAAAAATTGAGACTTTTTTCAAAAACATTTAACAAAATCCTTAAGTGTTTCTGAAAAAAGGAAGAAAAAAAAGTCAAATTTAGGTATAGGTTTGTAATTTGTTTTAGCTTTTTTATTGTTTTTTACTTAAATTGTTTTAGTTTTAGCCCATGGTGGTTACTAGGCAATTCTAAAGGCTTGGCCGTGGGGGCTCGGACGATGCCTGTCATCGCCCCAGCCCCCACGACCAAACCTCAGGCGTGGGACCATGCCTTAGCCATGGGGGGCATCGCCCCAACCTCCCACGACCAAGGCATGGTCCCGACATCGACCTAATAACTCCATCGTTCAAGATTTTTTAAATATGGGTCAAAAGGTTTTATTTTTTTTTTAAATTAGTTCTTATATTGAATGTTTTTATTTTTATTTTATTATAACGTAAAAGACATATTTTTATTTTTATTATTTTTATTATTTATTTATTATTATTATTATTATTATCTTATAGGAAAAATGGAAAGAAAGAGATTATCTATGAATATATTTGGATCACGACCTACGATAATGACATCCAAAATTGCAACTCGAACCTCCATGAATGATAGGAAACAAAATGATAGAATAACACCTAACCTATCAAGGGCAATGAAGAATGTTAGAGAGTTGAAATCCATGGAAGGTGAAAACAAACTGTAATATTCTTTGTTTGTTAAAGACAAGCAAGGCAACAATGGAGATCATATATATTTTTATTGTGCCAAATTATAACATGTGCAAAGAAATTATCACGCACTTTTCTTGTTATGAGATATATGTTTGGTTCCAACCACATATATTGTTTATGTACTTGTCAAACAAGACAAAACTTATATCAAGATTAGGCATTGCTTCAAATTGAACAATTATAAAAAGAATGCATATTTTTCAGAATTATGTGCATCCATCATTGATGACATTGAGAAAGATAATGTAAGTTTTTTATTTTTATTTTTGTATCGTTTATTATTTTTAGTATCATGGTAATGTTTTAATTTTATTTAACATGAAAAAGTTTTTTTATTTTTTAGAGGATTTTGTTGAACGACTTTCACATATGTTAGTGGGGATTTATTCTACATAGAATAATATCATGGATGTCATCAACATTTTTCATATTGAAAAGACACAAGAAGGAAGGAAAAAGAAACAAAAAGTAACGGAGGTTGAACCTACGAGAGTAGTCAGAGAAGAACATGAAAGAAGAAAAAAAAAAACTCATTCTAGAAATCCTAAAAGGGTTACATTTGAAAATGAGGAAACTCCAAATGAAAATTTTGTTGAGATTATTCCCAATGAGTTTATCACTCCTTCTCGCAAAAAGAATAAACAAGATAAAGACAAAAGAGCAATGGTTGATGATGAGTCTATTCCTATTGATTATGAAGAAATAGTTGATTTAGATGAAACATATTTAAATTATAAGAGGAAGAAAACAAATGTTGATGATGTTCAAGAATCCATCGTTATCTTGGAGTATTATAGTGAAATTCCTAAAGGTAGTAGAGAAATAATAACACCACATGCTGATCTAAAGAATGGTATTATGAAAAAAACACAAAATTCCATTCAAAATAGATTGAGGACAACAGACTTAGTTGATGACGGCCACAATTTTCAGTTGAGTGTGAAACAACTTTATAAACCCATAGAAGGTAAAGAAAAATATCAAATTAGAAAACCGCATCACTTGCATATTCAAAATTTGAAAGCATTGATTAGGTACAATCCATATGCACATGTGGTTGACTACCTAGTTCTTATTGACCCAATGGAAGTTCCTACGAGGGAAGAATTTGATAGATCAAAATGCTTTGACTATAAATATTATGTGATTGGAGGAAATCATTTTATAAAGTCTAGAAGAGAATTGATGCAAGAATATCCCAATAGTCCTGTTTTTTAGACAGTCAAATGCATAATTTATGTTGGTTTAAGAGATTCAGAAGCAAAATTATTGGCATGGAATCATAACACAGACAATGAATACATAATGTCCATGAATTTCATTCAAAGGGTGATATTTATCCATAATGAGTTTTCTGAAATATGTCATGGTGAGAGATCAAATGTTTTTGTCAAGTTTCTGAAGCAATGTTGTATGGAAATAGGATTCCCACTTGATGATGAAAATAAAAAAGAAAAAAATAGCAAAGGAAGTGTTATATTTAGATATGTGGATAGTTATTTTCAATTGGGATTTAGAAATGGACGTGTATGAGATTTGATAGATGAGATCTTCACCATGTGGGAAAATATTAGTATAAAAAATCAGAGAGTTAAGAAGGCTAAACCATTGATATGTGGCACAAGTAAGACAGGTCTAACATAAAAAAATATTCTAGATGATATGAATATAACACTTGGAAGATCAATACAAGGAGTGAAGGATGATAAACTTATCATAACTATATCATCACGTGTTAGGTTGGGAGAATTGTCAAGGAAAGAAATGTGTGATGAATTTAAAAGTAAGTTTGTTGAGTTATTTTTATTTATGTTTGGACAAGATTTTTTATTTATTTATTATTTTATTTTTTTGAGTTTAACATATCAATGTTTTAAATATTTTGTTATATATATCATTATAACATTCTTTTTTTTTATTTAGTCAGAAGTCATATATGATAATACAAGATTAAATGGTTAAGATATTGAATGAAGAAAGTTAGGATGATATTAAACTCAACTATTCAGATTCAAGCTCTACAACAATATTGAAACAAATTGTTTTTGCATTCAAAAATGTATGTTGATTTATTACATTCATATTATTCATTTGTAAGTTAATTTATTTATATTTTAATACGTATAGATATATAACTATAACTATATGTTTGTTTGTTCCATTAAAGATGCCAAAGAAAAATGTACATGGAGTACCTGAAACTTTCAAAAAATTTATTCAAAAAGCCAAGTTTGAAAGAGAAAGAAGTAGACATGTTCAAAATGTTCAACTTGATGACACCCTTTATCACTACATTTGGAATGAGATCAACATTGTTCAATATAAAGTGATATTAGGTGATTGTGAACAACTTGAAAATATTGTTCCTAAAAAAGAATGCTCCCTAGTTATTGCGGATATCCCTCATGGTTATAATATCCAAAAAAATAGATATGATACTGATCCTTATACTTACCAAGATTTCGATAAAGTGTTTATGAGATTTATAGAAGTTACAACCTCACCATTTTGGAGTTTTCTGGTATTTCATTCAGACACACAACAAGGATTAGTACAATCAAACTTCAAGGGGAAATAAAAGACAAGGATGTAGTTTATTTTGTAAGATATTGAAAGTGTATGTTTAGAAATTAAGATTAGAAAATAATTTTATTAATTCACAAGTTAATTGAATTTTCACTTATTTATGTTACAAAGGCAAGTCTAATATTGAGAGCTCCAATAGAGAATCATTTAAACATGATTTTGTGAGTATACATCTTGCAACCTGGACAAAAGATGATTCTTATAATTCTATTCTTGTCAATGCAAACGATGAAGAGACTCATAGTAGTATATATTGGTATACAATGATGTGTTTAGAAATTTAACATATGAGGAAAAAGATTTGAAAGGAGAGATGGTTAGCATTTATCAAAAACTACAAGCATTAATTAATTATTTTATAGATACATTTTCAAATGAAAGAGATTGAAGTATGATTTCATAAATACTAGATTGGGTTTTGGATTTGTTCTCGTGTTCAAGTAAGAATTATGATCTAATATTTATGAAATCATACTTAATCTTATATTATTTTTAATTTATGTCTTCTTACGGTATCTAACTTCATTATTTATTTTGTATTTGGTGATTGAGTATAACATTATCGTGTTTCGTATAGAAATGAAGGAATTGCATAGCCATTGAAAGTGACCCAATGCAGTGCAATTTTATTCAACAAAGAATTAATGATATTCAACTCTTCTAGATTAAATGAAAGAAGTTGGCATGAGAAAATGATATTTTAGTGAATCAAAGGTGGAAAAAATGTCAAAGGAACCTCAAATACTATTAGGAGGAATGATTGGAAAGGATCACTTTGGACAACTTGTGGATATCAAAGAGCCAATGGAAGAACAATGTGACACAATAGAAGCACAAAATAACGTCTAAAAAGATGATAATGTATCTTTTGAGAATGATGAATTTGGGATATATGATGTTGTTGATTAGTTTTAAGATGCCCTTGAAGATGATGTTCAATTTTGCAAATTTTTGATGAGCTATAACTATAATGTTTTGACATTCATATTTTAAAATAAGAATAAAGATGTATCTATTGTTGTTTTGTGATGAATCTTTTTATTGTTTTCTTTTTCATTTTATTTGTATGTGAATCACTATACATTGGATAATTTTATTAAATGTTTTCATTTTTTACTTCAAATGTATTAAAATATGAAAGAAAATGATATTTTTTTATAATTTTTTTTTATTTTTTTTGTTTAATTATGTCCATAAAAATGATTTATTTGACATGCCATTTTAAAGGAATAGGTACCAAAATGTATATATATTTTTATTATATATGGCTATAAAATGTATATTGTTTTGCTAAATATTCAAAAATAGTTTTATTTAACTACAATTTTTTTCTATGTATTGAAGTAAAGGTAAACAATGTGTTAAAAATGACGTTTTCCATTATATTTAAATAGTATGGAACAACAAATATATTAAGGAGACAAGTATATGAAAAATTGTAACTTCAAAGAAGTAAATGGTAAAAAAAAAAATTAAGATTGAAAGAAGCATGGAAAAATGACTAAAAACATCGTTGAATAAAAATAAAAAAACAAAAATTTAGAAAAAATTGAAAATAGATTTATATTTAAGCATTTAAAAAAATAATGTGGAAACATTGTGGATCGAAAAATTTAAAATATCAAAAACCACCTAAAAACGGAGGGGGAGGGGGTGGTGCTATCGGCAACACCATTTTAAAAAATGGGGTAAAATATTAAACCCCCCAAAAAACAAGAACTTTGTAGAGTTCTCGTTAAGTTGGTAACTATGTTTATTAACACTTGTGCCATGTTAGTGAATAAATCAACCAACTATTTATCTGTCACATTCCTTCTGTTTTCCTCAACCCTATCCTCATCGCCTCATTGTGATCTTCCCAAAACTATTCTAAAATTACTTGTTAGTCACTTGCATATTTATCACTAACATATTTACAATGTACTCTTAGATGTTTCGAGGATCAACCAAAGAAGGTTACTTCAACGCTCAAATCCTCCTCCACCTACTCCATAGGCTCAGATCGAGTTGCCTCCTTCTCCTGCTTCAGACTTCATTACAGAGTGATAAGCTCTCTGTTATACTATTTAGACCACTGAAAAAATATTCGTTAAAAAAGGAACACAACAATTTCTATTCCAAGGAACAATATATACTTTTCTAAGTCTGTTTTAAGATCATACTCATGCATTCATTGAAGTAGAATCTTTGCAATGCATGTTGCATACTCTATAATAATAAATGAAATGAATTTTGTACTTAATCTTCTCGAATAAAAGTTAATATAGTGTCAAAACAATATATTTTCAATTTGATATAGGTTATTTTCTTATTACCTATAGATGTTGCATAACAAAAAGATAAATAAGGCTGAAATGTTGTACTTGTAGACATTTACAACAAGAATTTCAGTAGTGACCTTCTTTCAACGAGATTCCATAAGTACAAGAACACCCAACCATAGTCTCGCTATAGATCAGGTTTCATCTGCTCCTATTCCCCACCAAGTATACACACTAACTACTTGTTCCTTTGCTTCTAATTTTTCTATTGGTCGTGTCGTAAATATCTCACTAGAATGAGTGAATTTCACTAGTTGAAACTAAACATGAGGAAGGAGGATAGAGATCCATTTTTGCCTTAAATTTTCCTTTGCTTCGAATTTCATTCAACTTTAACAACGAGGCATCAAATCTTGCTAAGGAAGAAAAAACAAAGCAAGTTAACACAAAATTCCATTTTTTTTTATTTCAATTTAAACTTAATTTATTTTTTATATGCCCATGCACAACCAATGCACAACCAATGAATAATCAATCTTTGATAAAAGAAACATATTTCTTGACACATGAAACTTTATATAAAACAAAGATAACATAAACCTCACACAATTCTCCAGCTTCAACATTGTGTTATGATCTGTAAAGATAATTTCACACAATTATAGGGTTTGAACTATGATTTTTTTAGAACAAAAATGAAAAAGAAAAAGGCAATTCTAGGTTTACATCTATGAAATTTGTAGAAATTAAATACCTGCACTTACATATAGAATAATTCTAATTTCCGAGGCAAATCTTTGCTAGAGGAAGCATATAAGTAACACATTGAAGCACGTTGTTGAGGTAGCATTCATTTTCGAGATTTTGAACCCCACACACGCGAGCTATTTTGATGAAATGGTCATTGCTATGTCATTTCCAAGGCCATATGTGGCTCTCCTAAAACCCTAACTCCACTCCTACAACACCCTTCCCTACGATTTTTGCATGGTTTCCATCACTGTTGTTAAGAAAAGAAGAATGAGCATAGAAACATAAGTTTATTTTTATTTTTCTCCTCAATCTCCCTTTTGTCTTTGTATTTAAATATTCCAATGTTTTTTCTTCTTTCGAACTAGGACACATGGAGAAGAACCATCTATAAGATCCACGGGGTTTTGGTCTAGATCAGTTTATGTAGCTAGTGCCAGTAATGGCCCAGAGGGTGCTCTCTGTATGCCTTGTTCGATGTCGTCTTCTCTACCTATTTTTTTTTACCATAAAGGAAAAGGCATTGAAAAAAAATAACATGATTATGAGAAGGAGTGCAATGAACAAATATATGTAGAGTAGGCAGGAAACCCTGAAGAAATCACTTATGAATTCTCCTAGAGAGACTCGAATTACAACAGGCCCTGCCAAAAACTTCTCGCACTTTGTCCCGTGCTTGGTTGCAACCCACACGCCAAACCAAATTTTTAACTCCCTACTGAGGTTGACGTATTAACTATCACCATCCAACACAACATATTGTCTTCACTAAAAAGGAATCAGGGTAGCTTATAGGTTATACATGTGTTTGGTTGTCGTTGCTGCAAGGAAACATAGTTTCCATGCAAACAATGAAGGCCTAAGCCGACCAAATGGATATTCACTTATTAATTCATCAACAAACATTAATGAAAACATAAATTTCAATTTCAATACAGTGGCATGATTCATTATTAATCATAATATAATGTTTAATGGAATAAACATATTTTTTATAATAATTTTAAAATGGAAATGAATTTACACTAATTATATAATTATAATTATAATTCCACCTACGTGCGAGTGTTTCATTGCATGGGGATCATATTAATGCATGAATTTGAATCCATGTGTTATATTGTTTCTCCCACATTCCCTCTACAAGTCTCATGCGTATTCTTTGTTAAAAAGTTATGTCTAACCTCTAATCTTTCTCATATCTCTCTTCATCATCAATGTGTAATGAAATGAATTAAGAAAAAAATGTAAGGCTTTAGGTTGTGTTTTAGTGGTTGCGATGGGGAATATCCATACTAAATACCTAGGTTCAAACCCCTATTTTGATATGAATTTGAAAATTAAGTTATGCTCCTGGTTTGATGGTAATATGCAACATTCATTAATGAAGGAATAAAATTTGTGCATGTTCTATACTGCTTCTTTGCTTCTGTACTGCATCTTTGCTTCCATGAGTTATAGCCATACTACTTATTTTCTTCCATGAGTGGCTTCCATGTATTCAACTCTTGTTGTTGACAAGGATATGAGCACTTATCGCTTAGTTATTATTCTTATACTTTTGGAGTTATTGATGGATAAAATTATGTGTGTGCCTATTTAGGAACATCCTTTGATGAACTTGTATGAAGGGTCCTTTCATAATCGATGAATGAATAATAAATAATCCATAATAAAAGTGGTAGAGAAAATATTAATATCTCTTGAGATTGACATAAGTGGTGATTAGTATCAACACATATGAACTTTGTGGTGAAATATCATCAAAACTATAGAGGGGTATACAAAGAGTGTACAATGAGAACCTTGACAAACACAACCCTAGATGCTTGTAGCCTTGTCTAGAGGATGGACAAATTATGTTTCTTTTTCCAAATATGTAATATGAGTATATTATAGTTTAATGGGTACATTTTCCTATTATTATATATGGTTTTATACTTTATTGAAAGATTTTACAAGATTTTATAACTCAATGAAAGATTCCCCAAGATTTTACAAGATTATATAACTTAGTAAAATATTAGCTAAAAAATTATATATAGATATTCTATTATTAATAAAATAACCTTCAATTTTTCCCATGTATCATGGGGATTCACCCAATTATTATACATATAAATTTAAGGGGGGTTCTTAAAATCACCCATGCTTTGAGTACAAGGTCAAACTCTCTATATATCTAATTTGGTAGATGTATGTTATAAATCTATAGATAAAACTAAAGTAAAAATGATTTGAAAATAACTCTTTTAAAAAATCCATTATATAGAGCTAGAAAATCAACTCATGTTCAAATTATTGAGGAAAAAAAACTTAGCTCTAGAAAGAAGGATTATACATACGATAAAATGGAAATTGAAGAAGGATGAAATTAATGGGCGCAAATGAAAGACCATCCATGCCATCCAAACAAAAACTCTAATATCTCATCATAAAATATTTTTTCAAAATATTGACAACCCTAGTTTAATGGTCATGTTTGTAATATTACTTTTTTTTTTTATAGCCAACTACCTATACTAATATCTCATCATAAAATATTTTTCCGAAATACTCACAACCCTAGTTTATTGGTTATGTTTGTACTATTAATTTTTTTTTTATAGCCAACTACCTATACTAGTTTTGATTTTGAATATAAATTTGTGGAGAATACTCTTCATGGAGACCCAAATAATGACTTTAATTTAAAAAACAATCCCCTCCCTTATCCCTTACCATAATAGAAACCATGAAAATGGCCAATGTCACTTATCCCTTATTAGTCCTCGTCAAAGGCCATGACTATAATGATCGATTCAGTGTTGACTTTTAATTACTAAATTCATTTGACTAAAAATATTTTTGTGCTTCTCAAATTTTTACATAGGAAAAGAAAAATAGTTATTATTTTGTAATATTTTAATTGCTTTTATTTAAAAATCTATTGGCTAATAAGTTAGAACTCTTATTGTCTATTTTTTTTGTCAATCCTAAGTTTTGAGGCTATTATATCTTCATATCTTCATCGATGCTATTTTTGAGGTATTTAAATAGCCTATGACACAATACATTTTTTCAATCTTGTATGACCTAGAATTTTATTGAAACTCTTTCTCAAAACGATGATGATGCATTTTATAGATTTTGCATCTATTGATTGAGTTGATTAAGTTTGTTGAGTGAATAAATGTGGATTTTCATGTTGTATTAACACTTATTTTGTATTAACACTTGTGTTGTGGACCAGTGAATAAATCAACCGACTCTTGATCCATCACATTCCTTCTACTTGCCTCAACCCTATCCTCAATGCCTCAATGTGATCTTCCCACAAATATTCTCAAATTATGTGTTAGTCACTAGCATATTTATCACCGACATATTTACAATGTACTCTTAGATGTTTCGGGGATCAACCGAAGAAGGTTACTTCAACGCTCGAGGTATCCTCCACCTACTCTGAAGGATCAGATCGAGCTTTCTCCTTCACTTGCCCCAGACTGCATTACAAAGTGATAATCTATTTGTTATACAATTTAGACCACTGAAAAAGAATATTCGTTAAAAATGGAACACAACAATTTCTATTCCAGGGAACAATCTATACTTTTCTAAATCATTTTTAACATCATTCTCATGCATTCATTGAAGTAGAATATTTGGAATTCATGTTGAATACACTACAATATGAAATGAAATGAAATTTGTACTTAATCTTCTGGAATGAAAGTTAATATAGTGTCAAAAAAATATATTTTCAATTCGATATAGGTTATTTTCTTGTTACCTTTAGATGTTTCACATCGAAAAGATAAATAGAACTGAAATGTTTTACTTGTAGACATTTACAACATACATTTACAACATGAACTTCAGTGATGACCTTCTTTCAACGAGATTACATGTATTATATCAAGGCGACTGGTAAGTACAAGAACACCAAACCATAATATTGCTATAGATCAGGTTCCATCAGCTCATATTCCCCACCAAGTATACACTCTATCTACTTGTTCCTTTGCTTCTGATTCTCAGTTGGTGGCGTCGTAAATATCTCACTAGAAGTAAATATATCACTAGAATGAGTGAAATGCATTGGTTGAAACTAAACAACAAGAAGGAGGATAGAGATCCCTTTTTTCCCTTAATTTTTCCTTTACTTGGAATTTCATTCAACTTTAACAACGAGGCATCAAATCTTGTCGAGGAAGAAAAAACAAAGCAAGGTAACACAAAATTCCAATTTTTATTTCAATTTAAATTCAATTTATTTTGTGTATGCCAATGGGCAACAGAGGAATCAT
>SNQJ01S0054688.1:0-14606 GCA_010110895.2 Picea sitchensis
GATATCAGTGAAGGATATGCCACTTTTAAACCGCTTGAAACCATTAGATAAAAGATGATATCAGTGAAGGATACCATGGACCAATGTTAGTATAATTGGTCTATACGGTAGAATGCACTTGTGGTCAGGCAATCCAAGACACCGAAATCTTGGCCAAAATGATTCATGGATGAATGGCAATCCCTTGGCGAACCCAACTTATGATTTCAATGACTTCCATGTGGGTTTTTTTTATTATTGTGAAAAGTTTGTGGTTTTATCTTCTATTTCTTATCCCTCTACACATCAGTCCATGCCTGAAAAGACGGTTCGGAGTCGAATCAATGGTCGTCACTTCGGTGTTTAACGACTTATGGATTGAAATGTGTTGTTTTTGTGTGCATGGGTGATGAGTGAAGGATAATAACTTTCCCTGCTGTCTATGGACCCCTTATAATCTTTTAGTTGATTGATTCATGGTTGAATGACCAATATTTGTGTTTTCTAATGAACAAGTATTTATGTGGCTTGATTGTTTAAAACTTTGATTTATCTTTGTGTTTTAAATTTCTTGAACTTGTGTACATCTTTGGATTTTTTTTTATAAACTCTGCATTGTGGATAGATATTGTGCCGTGGAGTGATGTCGACCACAAGATTCATACGAGCATTCCTGCATAAGCGACTCTAGGATTCTCAAGGAAAGGGAAGATGATAACATGTCCATTGGGACTCCGGTGAGCACCAACAATCTAGTCTAAGGAGATTGTCAACCCGAATGCAATAAATGGATCAGCTACTTGAGAACCTGCTCAAACCAGTGTTATGGATGCGGCCTTTTTGGATGGGTTAGCATCAACACTCCTACACGAGAATGTAGGGAATAGCTACGGACCAGAGAACATTTCTGGTAAGTTTCTTAGAAATTTTGTTTATTTTTTGTTGTTTGAATTTTGTTTATTTAAATTTATGTGGGTTAAATCTTGAAGTTGCTTTCAAAGCGTGTGTGTAGGCAATCAATTTAGAGCAAGGTGACAGTAGAAATTGGATTTGTCTGAAAATTCAAATGTTGAATGCGGAGGGAGAGGTGGATGGATCTGGCGTTATGAAAAACAGAGATTACTGCATGTATCACCTATCCTTGAAAGTTAATTGATAGAAATTCCTTGGGAAGGGAATCTACGAAGCAATAGCGCTTGAAGCGATGCTCAGTGTTAAGAGGTTGAAAATGATTTAGTGCTTGGAACTGTTTGGAGAAAACAAAGTTTACCAAATTATTTCATTCAACACAAGGAAAACTTATGGATGCATATGTCGAGAATATGGGGCCATGCGGTTTGTCGATCTAGTGAGGTGGCGAAAGTCAGAGGTGGTGGGTCTTGATAAATGGGATACGGTTAAAAATAGAGTTTCAAAGGAAGTCGTCATCTCTATGTTCAATTTCCAAATGGGGTCCACAGCGGAAAATGTTGAAGGTGCAATATTTTAAGCACCCACACTTAGCTGAACATATGTATAACAGATTTTAGTACATATGGGAAATTTTCGTGGAGTGATGAGGTTCCACACTATTTTACAAGACATTTTTTCGTGGAGTTTTTCTTGTACATGCACCTTGATTATACTAGTCTACAGTCCAAATATTATGGTATTGGTAAAGGGCGTACATATAATTGCAAAGGGGCATATAGAAGTGGATCATTGTCGAGGCCCCCACAACCTCTAGTACCTAAGCCAATAGGGGCATTTGCATAACTTTCATAGTTCCAGTCTACATGAGAAGTTGGCAAAGAATGGGACTGCAATGTGAGAGAATTGGAATCTATGTTCTATGGTGTTGATGTTGGCATGAGGCGTCAGTGAGCAGAGGCCAATTCTTAGACCACATTTGTTGATAAAACAGATGGAGACTTGGATGCAATGTCAGTAGTTTGAGTATGCAAATTTACATGCTTGGGATGGTTGGAAGAGGTCATTGAAGGATGATCTGAATGTGATTGGTAAATATGATCTATTTAAAATAAATTTTGGCAGCATTTTATGATAGTTTATTTTTAATTCTAGATATATATATCCTTGTTCCTATAGAAATAATCGAGTTCTTCTTTCCATTGATCGCAGTTTGGAGACATGTTAAACAAATCTCCAGTTGGTAAGGGACTTGATTCAACAAGTTTGAATTTGGATAGGTGAATTAGGTATGGCTTTCTAATATTTGTTCAATCTCTATTCTTTTGAATAAGAGATCAATAGCATTTATAATTTTGTATAATTGTGAACATGTTAAATCTTTGATTTAGTTCTTAGTTTTGTTATTCACAACTCTCTATTCCATCTCCTACTACTTAGGTTGGCTTGTCTCAAATCTCATTAGGAGAGTTTGGCGGAGGAGTTCATCGGTATCATTTAATGTATTAAAATCATTTAAATTTAATGTGTTATATAATCGTTTGAATATAATTTTATTAAATTTTCCAAATTTGATAATGATATATGAGCTAATGTGGAGAAGAGTACATGAGAGGGTGTGCTTTCGGAGAGAATTGGGATTGATGAAAACAGCAATTAGGAAGATGTGTCCATTCATGATGAGTCCATTTAGGATGATTCATAAATGTGCGTTCTTGACTTTTATGCAATTTTGTTTTTTCAAATTTATAGTTTTAGCATTTCCTCAATTATTTTGAATTATATAGAATCCCTAGATAGAGTTTGTCGTTATCTTCCCAAATGGATTGTACCTCAAACTTATATGGGGTTTAGGTCATGATGAACACCCTGAAATTTTTGAACCAGATATGTTTGAATGTTGAGACATATTTTTAATAGTGTTACTCTCAAACTTATTTAATGTTAGATCATGATGAGCACCTAATTTTGAAATTGAATATGTTTGATCATTTGAGAGCAGATTCTATCCCACATATCAGAGAAAGAGAGTTTTTAAATTTTTCTGTTGATTCTGAGTCATTGTTTCTTATCCAAGAATGGTAGTATTATGTGAGAACATCTATTCCATCGAAGAAAGAGAAGATAAATTATTTTTAGGAAGAATGGTATTTAAAAAAAATGAATATTTTTGAACTTTTTGGATAATAAGTAGTCTTTTGGAAGGGTGTTTAATATGGAGATTTATCACAGTCCTTGCTTTCTTGTCCAAGAATGGTAGTATTATGTAAGAGAACATCTATTCCTTGGAAGAAATAGAAGATAAGTATTTTTAGGAAGAATGGGTATTGGTATTTAAAATGATGATTTCCGAACTTTTGGAATAATAAGTAGTCTTTGGAAGAATTGCTTAATATGAGATTTATACCCATCCCTTTAGTTTGAAAGGACATCATGAAATTTGATTATAATTACCACTCCTGAAGAAGATGAGAAATATTTTTTAATTCTTGAGGGAAGTTAGTATTTTAATGATCACAATGTAAATATGATCAAATAACAACACAGGATGAAATTACATCTCTAAGGATTTGAGACTTTATCCTGAGGAGAAATTTTGGAAGGATTTTGGACTTTATCCACAAGGAGATAAGTATTTCTTTGGAAGAATGACTTAATAGATGGAAATTTGTGAATTATCTTCATACACGGTTTATTTATTTTCATTATTATCTATCTCTAAATCTAACGCACAATTTGTTTTACAAGAACAACATCTAAAATGGATGTTAATTTTATTTTAATTACAATTTCTACAGATGCATTATTTTGCATGTTTGAATTGCAAATTTCTAATTTTTGAAATCTGTGTTTTTTTACAGGTTTCAATTTCATACAATAATGAAGTCATATCTTAGGTAAACTAGAGTCTATAATTTTGGGGTTGAATGTCTTTTTGTTCCATGTTATCATCCTAAAATGGATGTGGAACTATGTATTTTACACTGTTACTATTAGGTACTTTATTATAATGGACTTTTATTACTTCATTTACTAATGAGACTTTTATTATAATGTCATACTTTTTATTATAATGTATATCTACATATATATATTTCATAATTTTTGGAATTCAAAATGGCAATTTATCTTATGTACATATTCGATTTACTTTATTTTGGATTTCAATCTTAATCAATCTTATTTTATATGTATGGGATTTTTATGTGAATATTTATATGATAATATAAAGTTACAATGCTTGAAGATATGTTGAGTAGACTTACTCAATCTTTTTTTTTATATGTATGGAACATTTTATATGTTCATTGGAATGTTATAAAATGTATAACTTTTCAATGCAATGGCAAATTATTTTTTCTAATTTTCTTCTCTTTAATGTTGATGTTACATCTAGATACATAAATAAAATGTAGATACAATTTTTCAATAATTGATTTCTTAGAAGTGGATGAAGAATACTAACAATTATATATAATATGTATTATTTTTATGTTTTTCATGACTCTTATCATTAATGGTGCTTGTATATATTTTTTTGGTTAAAATGTAAGGTTTCTTAGTGAATACACAATGTTAGAATTTGAATGATACAAGGTTTCTCTATGTTAATTTTCATCACTTAGTATTTATTAGTCCTTATATGTATTTGATTTTGGTTACAATGGATGATTTCAACCACTTAGGGATTTCCTAACAATGGTTAAATTGAAAAAGTGAACTGGTTGATAGAAATGGGAATTATTAAAATTAGTGAAAATTATCTCAAATGAAAAATAAATTACTATTTTCAAATGTTAAATTTGAAAATAGTAATTTATTTTAAGTAGAGAATGAAAACTTACCAAATATGATAAACATGACTCTACTAATAAAATGTTAATTGATGATTTTGTGAAGAACAAATTGTGACAAATTACTCAAAGCAATTTTTTTCTTTCTATCATATTTGATATGTTATAAGTGAAGGAAAATTGTCAAGTATGACAAAGAGAATGTTTCCAATATAGCATGTAATTAGTCAACAATATTTCCTAACAATGCATTCTTAAATTAAGCATGGAAATAATACTTGAAAAGTCAACAATGTTTCCTTTGTGGGAACAAAATTGCATTATTTTTAAAGAAATGTTAATTGTTAGCATTAGGAATAGGATGTATTACTAAATTAGTGATTCCATCACAATTTTCTTTTATAGATTTTACTAACATAAACAAGGCCTAACTAATGAAACTTTGTAATTACTAAAGAAATTTGAACTAGTGAGTATAAATGTGATAAAAGCTGTTATTAGAAATGGTAATTATTGATATTTTCAAACGTAGTGAAAATTAATACAAATGAAAAATAATTACTATTTCCAATTGTTAAATTTGGTATATTCTAAGTGGAATGAAAAGTTGCAAAGTGTGATAAACTGGCAGCTCTGCTAATGAAATGGTGATTGTTGGTTTGTGAGAGAGACAAGTTGTGAGAAATTATATAAAAAATTCATACGTCATATTTTATTGTATGTTATAGGTATTAGAGTCCCCAAGATTGTGGGACGGTCGGTGGTGTGATGTTAAGCCCTCTGTGATGTTAAAGTCACCAAAGTCATCAGTTCGAAACCTGCGGGGACAAAAGAATCCAACCATGTTCAGGGTTAGTGTGGCTCAGTAGGTCACGATCGGGTGATTTTGATGGCTTAGATGCCCTTGAGTGGCGGTTTCTCAAGCCACGGGCTAATCCAGACAAACTAACAAACATAAAAAAAAAAAAAAAAAAAAAAAAAAAAAAATGTTATAAGTGATGAAGGAAGAGTTTCCAAGTATGAAAAAGGAGTGTTTCCAATATAGCAAGTAACTACCGATTTTTATAAATAATCATGTGATTATTTAAAAATAATCAAGTGGAGAAAATTTTCTTTCATTTAATACAAGATGGGAAATATTTATTTTTCTACTCACGCTATGAAAAAACTTCCAAATTGGAATTTTTAAGGTGAGCTACAACCATAAAAAAGATCTCATTCACACTATTTGAGTTTTTTTCATTAGTTTTACTAAAAGTGAGAGCATTTTCTGCAAATCCTTGTACCTTGGCATTGTAAACTTGCACTTTATTTGGTTTCATTAACTATAAGGTATTTTGAATTTGATCCGATAATAATTCTTTTTTAACATGAATATTCAATATTTTAGATAATTTTAAGTGATGGTTTATATAATATGAATGCAAGATATAGTAAGAAAATTGTGCAAAGATGAGGAGCCATTCTAAGAGAAAAAAATAAATCAACTCGCAAATGTCCCTCGTTTGTTGAGGGAAGAAAGAATGCAAAGAAGAATATGGAATAATAACCAACAACAAGCATCACATGAAAACCAACAAAACATCATGCACACTACTACAGAAGGAGATCAAGATCAAAGATCCAACATTTTGAGTTAGAATATTCAATCCCAATGTGATATTCCTATGAAATATCATATCCAAGACTTAGATGTTTTGGGAGGAGAGGGAACATCTAGTTGAAGGTCAAGTACAAAAATGCAATATGGATGATGTGATATTTTTTCAGATGGAGGAACATCAAGGAGGAGATCAAGTTTACGAAGTTATATACCAACGGCCCTTCCATCACCTCCTCATAGTTGGATTGATGTTGGAGAGAATATGGTCGATTGCACAATTCGACACCATACAAGTAAGATGTACCAGAATATTTTTCAACCCAATCATTAATTTCTCAAGCCCAACTTCTCACATGCTTATTGAGAAGGAAGGAGATTAGACCTATATTATGTTTTCTTGGCATTAATCCGAGACATTATTTTTATCACCTTGATAAAAATAATGTCTCAGATATATTTCTTAATAATATTAGGTCATTGTATGACTTAGTTGGTAGAAAAATGGGCACAAAGGACCATAGAGCTGTTTGAAGAGCCATTATGAATGCAATTATAAGTAAGAGACATCCAATAAAAGGTTGGGCATTGCAACTTCAAAGACACTTAATATTAGTAGAACAACATTGACAAGAAGGTTTTCTATTAGAGAACAACTTGAAGCGATAAACCCTAACCTTAATTTGGAAATAGTGTGTTGGGGTCCTAGAAGTGATGAAGTTTCAAATGAATGGTGCAACATGATGAACGTTGAAATTTCTTGGAATATAAGAAAATTCCATAGTTTCATCAAATAGAGAGATGTCTTGACACAAAGATTATCTGATGGTGTTAGGGAGGAGCACCAAAAAAAAACTTACTAGACAATTCACAAACAATTGGAACACCAAAAACACTTACTAGACAAATCAGTTTGTGAATTGTCATTGGGAAACAAACTTTTGAGAAAATAAAGCCTTGGTATATACATCCAACAAAGTTAAGTGAAACATGTTTTTGTAGGTATCATGTGGAATTCAACTATTATTATCAAGTTTTTCGTAATTATAGGTTTACAATTCCAATCTACAATCTGTCAAGTTTGTTTAAAAAACCACGTAATGGTATTCCATCTTCAATTATTAGTTCATGATCAGCTTTGGACCTTTCCATTTTTAGCGTTTTTTTTTTTTTTTTTTTGTGAACTTATATTAACTTTATGTGCCTTTGCACATACCAAATGACTATTGACAACTTGTGACTATCAGTCAGAAATGGTCTTGAAAGTGAACATAATTATCAGGTTTGATGGGTTTCTTAGAAAAAATATCAACTCAATACAATGGATCCTCTTTCATATGTAAAACCGTTATCATCAAAATCTTCTAATAGCCCTCATCTTTGTGACGTGCATGCATCAAATAATATTTCACTTTTTTAGTGTTGTCTCTGAGTTATACGGCAAAACATCTCTGCAAATAATTGGATATATTGTACAACAATTAATTAGTGTTAGATTATCACACAAGTATGTATCTATAAGTTATTTGAAAAAATTTAAACATAATTTAATTTTACCTTATCTAACAAGATCAAAAACTCTATATAGCCAAATCGCTGACACTATATAGTTTCATTTGATTCTATCTCCCTAAGCTTGCAAGTGGCATTTCCATTTTACATTAAGTTCTTGCTTGTGTCCTCAGAGCTTTTCTTATATCCTGCATTTCGTTCTAGCAAATACTCATTGGATTCGAGTCAGGTCTGTCTGTTGAACAAAAACAGGAGTCATTTCTTCTATCAAATGCAAGCCCATTTTGAAAACTTTTGTTTTAACTAAATGTATTTTTCTTGTACCAGGTATTGTAATGGCATCATACGCGATTGATCTATTACATCTTCTATTCCAACATACCAAAATACACACTAGAATAAAGAAATTGTTAACTTGAAATCTCTGAGAAAATGATTGAAGATTGAATATATAATTTGAACACATTCAAATTTATATATCCGCCTAATACATACATGTAACATTTTATATATAGACACTGCTGTCCATGATTATATTCATGGCTTGGCCATGTTACTTTCGATGAACAACTTGATCAATGTATTCAAATCGATAGGCATGAGGGTTCAGAGCGATACCTTCGAAGTGCTTGTTTATACATGCCCACCTTGCACTGTCGTGCTCTCCTTTTTCCATGACCAGTCTAAAAAATTCCAACAATGTGAAATCTTTAATTTTTTATGAAGATGGCATGAAAACCAATAGAATGATAGTGCATATTTGGCAGCCCTCCACACCCATCGGGCCATATTCAATGTCGATCGAATATGATTTAGCGTTCTTTCAATGAATCATAAATTTATCAAACAATGTTGTACATAAAATGTGTTTATTGTGTTAGCTCATCCATATATAAAAGTAGTATTACTTTATGTATGTCGATCGTCGTCGGTGTTTTTCTATGTTTAGAAGACTTAGTTGAGCATGTCTATATAGAAGCGTGGACAAATATAGTGACTTGATCAAAATGATAATATTCACTTTCTATATCTTTTTGTACGGTGAATGTGTTATTCTCTGCAAAATCAACTCTGAACAAAGAGTGTCCCACAGATTGGAAACACACTTCCATTGATTGTTTGGTGTAGGTTTTTCCATGGAGCTCTATGTGAATGCTTGGTGTATTTATAGATTTCTTCCTCAAACTTCTTGTTCAAAAGAAAACTCTATCACGTTGATTTTATTTACCTTCAAATCAAGCCTTTGGAAATAACATTTGAAGAATTATATGGAGTGCGTGTTGCTCAAATATTCATATATTTTCCAAATTTACTCTTATATTAGAAAATGATTGATCATTGGTATCAATATGATACTTTAGATATGAAACAAGCTTAGATTTCCTAGCGATCCCATTTCTTTCCACCAACATTTTTGTAAAAATGAAATCATCATCTTCTCTTTCACATAAATTTAGGATATAAAAAGCCTGAGGCGTGGAGGAGGGAGGTGAATCTGTGGCCATGAATTTTTTTACAAGGAAATCCAAAAAGAAGTGTCATAATACAACTCAAACTCCACATGATATGACAACAACAAGTGTCAGGCAGTGATGGGTCTAAGAAACCATGGTTTTGTTTCACAAATGTATTGATAGAATTTTAACTTCTTTGTGCTCTTCTTTGAATTTATTAAACAACTCTATTTGTGTCATTGTATTATATGTTTTGGATGTTCTTCCTTATTGATTTTGTACTATTCTTGGTATGTACATCCTTTGTATGTGGTGAAACACAAGATTATGTCAACAAAAAATTATGGACCAATTCTTTAACATTTTATGCAAACCTATCTTTGTAGGGTTGTCTGGAAATCATTGTCCAACAAGATAAGTCATCATTTACATCTATTTGGAAGCGAAATTTTCTATGTTTGTGTAATGTGTTTCTTAGCGTTCCAAAAGTTTTTTCCATGTGTAGTGTCAAAGCGATCTTTTATATTGCTCCACAGAGCAATTGTTGTTTGTAACGTTTTATGTGTAACACGGACATCTTCTTTTCAAAATTTTCCAAAATCTTTTAATACACACGGTTATGTTATTTAGAATAGTCTGTTTTGCACCTTTGTATCCTTTGTGAACTTTTGAATAGCCAATAATGGTGTAGCTTCTTTTAGCTTTCTTAACTCTATTAGACAGAGTAAAAGTTGAATTTGTACTATTATTCTTGATTCATTTTGGAAATAAGTATTATATATATTCTTAGTTGGATATCTTATATAATGCTTAGCTTTTTCTTTCCAAATCATCATTATCAACATTTCTAATATTTCATCAGCATCAATGTTGATAGGTCTCACATATTTCAATTTAAAGTTTATATTAAAAAGCCTGCCTTGAACACAAATTCACTAAATTATATATGCTTGAGTGTTTCATCTTATATTAATCTAAATTTATTTGTACACATACCTATAGGTGATTAGTCTTATGCTTCAATTTGGTTTCGCGTCTTCTTGACATTATGGGAATAAATCTATTACATTTTTAAAAACATCAAATTGAAATTACAATCAATTATATTATTTACAATATTTTAATTTCAATTCTATACTTTTGGATTTTGTTACTTTTTTTGAATACAGTCCCAATGTGTGTTTTGTGCTTAATCATCATATATGCATGCACACCTGGTTGAACTTCTTCTTGTAGAAAATCTCTATTGACATTATCATTAGTTTATTTCTTTAATATTAGCACATTCTTGTTGCTTTCTCCAATAAAGCTCTTTCCTTTTGCTCGATTTGGTGAGTATCATCTTTCGAGAGAGTCTTGATCATATTTTTCTCTTAGCAAAAATTTTGAACACAGTTTTTTATAGTTATCATAAAAGTATATTCCCTTTCGACACTTCACCTTGAAAAAATGCTCAACATTTATCTTTCCAATATAAAATTGTTATTCCAATAAAAGCTTGAACAAACATCATTTACCTTATTCAACAAAAACAAAAAGATGATTGAAACTTTGTTTAAGTGTTTAAAAAACCACCATGTATCGATCTCGATCCTTCGATTAAGCCTATGGAGCAGAGAGAATAAAGAAAAAAGAAAAGAATATAAACGGCAATCAGTAATAGAAGTGCTTTGAAATCCTTATCCTTGAGCTCCTTATATTTTTCATTTTGATGGATTGTATTAAATTTGTTCGGTTGCAATCCTATTTATACAATTTGGTCGCGAAAAAACTTATCTGACGATGGCCGTTTCATATTTCAAACTTATCGGCGGTAGCCGTTCGTATTTTATTGAGTGGTTCCAGAGTCCTGTGAAAAGAATTAGTTTTCGTGAAAGATCTAGAAGTCGTTTAATTTGGCCAGTTCGTTGAATTTTAGTCTTCGGCCGAAAAATTAATGTTTGGCCGAAATATATTTCAGTAGAAAAAATAATTACTGGCCAGAAAAGCAAAACCAGTACCCCAAGCCTGTAAACAGAGGTTACGGACTCCTACAAACATTGAAATTTGGTTTCGAAAATGACTAGTATTTTCAAAATTGAATCTACTTTCCATTCATATAATTTGTTTCCCATTTTCCTAACTTTATTTTTATCTAATTTTATTTAATTTTAAAAAACTCACTACCATAATATTTCAGTGGACATTATGGGTTCGTTGAAATGAAATATCGTTATCTCAAAAAATATCTGATTGAAAATTTAGAAAAAAATATATTCCATAATCCTTAGCTGTTCTTTTCAAAGGGTATATTTAAATTTTTAGTTTAAGTAAAATTAAGATGAATTACAAGGTGTAGAAAAACATGTATTTAAACTCTACAACGTTTGGAGGCTTGAGATCAACTTCAAAAATTCTAGAAATTATAATATTCATGCATTTAGATTCAAAATTATGGTCATAATAAAATAGAGTCTTTGTAGATTGTTCGGTATATTTTGTTTTTTTAAAACATAAGTTTAATAATATATACATTGTTGTAGAAATAAGTAAATCATTATCATTCATTTCATGTTTTTTTTTTTTTTTTTTTTTTTTTTTTGTCAAATTGACATATCAAATCATTTGAAAAAATTGAAAAATAGTCATTGGAAATACTTACAACTCTTCTAGGGTTTGTTTTTTCTTTGTAAGTGAGAATTCTAAATAAAAACTTTTATGTAGCCGGAGGTTGAATAACTTGGCCATCTGATTTTTTTTGTCATAAAACAAGCAAAGTGTAACCCACCTTCATGGTTCCACCCTTGATGTTTTGCTTTCTTAAGGAGAGAGAGATGATCTTCGGATCCTCAGGATGTGGTGGAAGGAATGGCCCATATGATTGGTTTATATATCCCTTAATGTTTTATGTGTGGGTTGATGATATGATTGTTATGGGTATGTCTCGGGGAAGTGAATCTTATACGATTGTAGTGGATGTGTTCCATTGATTTTGAATATATGTCGCGTCAGAAGGTATCATTGTGTGAATTTGCGGGTGTGGCAATGTACAGCTGGATTGTAGTTGTGTACTATGGATAGACAGTTGTGTTCTATGGAATGATATTATTGGTGCCTTGAGGGCTATCAATAGTATTTAAAATGATTACCAGCTAGATGGACAAAGGAATTGATGTGAAAAAAAATGGTTTCAAAACATTTATTCTTATGGGACCTTATGCAGGATTAGAAGAGGGCTCTTGTGTCTCACTCTGTGGGTGGTAACTTATCAACAGCATCATTACAATTACTCAAATGGGTATGGTTCTAGAGATAAGTGCAATGATGACACTAATAGTAATGATGTTTACTCCTTGATCCTAGTCATGAGAGATAGTTTATGGCTATATTGATGCTGCCAGTTGAATGGTTTGTTGTGCTCAAGACCATTACCTTCCAATACCTCCTAGCTGGGAGGTGTTGATATTATGGTAGTTGGAGAATTATTGCATCACGTGTAAACCTATTGAGGTATAATATTCCGGGGAGCAAGAAGAAAACCTAATTGGTTGACTAAGAACCCTAGAGACAAGTCGGCTCAAGAGGGATAATTTGTATTAGGTTATTAGCCTCCAAGAGAAAGAAGTCAGCTAAGGAAATGGAAAAATGGTTCAAAACATTTATTCTTATAGGACATATGCCCGGATTAGAAGAAGGGCTCTTGTGTCACTCTGTGGAGTGAGTGACTTATCCAACATCATGCCTGATTACTCAAATGGAGTATGGTTTCTAGAGATGATGCAGCCGATGACACTAATAGTAATGATGGTACTCATGATCTAGTCATGAGATAGTTTATACGACTATGTTGATGCTACCGGTTGAATGGTATGCTTGTGCTCAAGACCATTACCTTCCAATACCTCCCTAGCTAGGAGGGAGTGTTGATATTATGGTAGTTGCAGGAGGTATTTACCTCCACGTGTAAACCTAATGAGAATATAATATTCCGGGAAGCAAGAAGAAACCTTAATTAGTTGGCTAAGAACCCTAGAAGACAAGTCGGCTCAAGAGGATAATTTGTATTAGGTTATTAGCCTCCAAGAGAAGAAGTCGGCTAAAAGAAATATTATATACTAAGTAAATAGGCACCCAAAATGAGAAGTCGGCCCAGGCAATTTGTCAATTTTAGTATAAATACAGGAGGCGAGTCTTCATTTTGGCAGGCATTCTCAGAACTGCAGTAGCACACTTGTGCACACTGCAGTTGGGCAGTTTTGTGCGCAAGTTCTGGAGAAGATGTTGTCGTCAGTCTATAGTCTTGGTCTTCTCTAGGTTTGGACTTTCTAATCATTTTTGTTATTCTTTCTTGGTGCGCTATCCTTGGAGAGAGGTGTGATATCTTGTTTGGCTATCTAGCCTAGGGTTTGCTTCTGGAATGATTCTTTGTAAAGTTTAAGGTGCTCGGGGGTGGCTTCGGCCTATGGTTGGGTGACAATAGTGATATTGTCTACGATTAAATGAGCACATCCATTATATTCTAACAGCTTTAACTAGTATTTTGGTCATTCATTTTCTTGTACATGCAAACATAAACATGGTTGAAGTTTATATAAAAAGATTATCATCCACCCAAATACATGGGTCGCATGTTGTTGTATTTGTCGGTTCTCTAAAAAACCTTTTCTCGTACATGGTTTATCAAACATTTTTCCATCACGTGTCTTCATGCTTGTACGTTTTACTCCCCCTGCATCGTCATTACTCATCATCCCGGGTTTTCTTTGGCTTACCCGTAACCATACCCTCAATGCACCTACATCATGCTCCTAATGCACCACATAACATGCCATTGAATGGATCTTTAAATCCAATGTCTTCACCATGATTTATGTGAGCAAAGTAATAGGTTAGCATCCCCTAATAGATTTCCTAGATGCATTCTTAGTTTGATCAACCCCTAATTAAGGAACTTAGAGAGTCTACTTGAGGCAAGCAAATCCTAGGTCAAGCAATAAAAGTCATCACTAATGGTGTCCCACATGGCCTCACAAAAATCATGAGGAAGGCCATCCACACCCGACAACTTGCCCTTCTGCATGGAGATCAAAATAGCATACAATTCCTCCCACAAAAAGTCTCTATCCAACATGGGGCCTAATGTTAATATTATGGTAGTTGCGGGAGGTATTTACCTCTACATGTGAACCTGAAGAGAATAGAAGACTCTGGGAAGCAAGAGAAACCCTAATGAATTGGCAAATAACCCTAGAAGCCTTGTCGGCTCAAGAAGATAATTTATATTAGCCTATTAGCCTCCAAGAGAAGAAGTTGGTCAGAATTAATAATAATATATTGAACAGACACATACCCAGAAGGAGAAGTCGACCCCAGCAAACT
>SNQJ01S0054688.1:20367-40850 GCA_010110895.2 Picea sitchensis
GCGACATCATCCAACCCCAAATATGCATGAACTTAGCAGTGTGACAAATTTTGATGTCTCACTAAAGAATCCATCCCTGAAGTCCCACTAGCCCAAGAGAAAAGGTCCAAACTTTTTGCATCGTTCCTCTGAATGGGATACATTCAACTTGAACAATGAAGGAGCAAGAGAGTCAACTGCCTAACCCAAAAAAATCAGTGTGAATCAGAGGGTTATCTAATCCTGTCGCATCCATCAATGCATCACTACTTATTGTTAAGTTTTGAGCTATCATTAGGTTTCTTTTCAATTCACTAGATAACAATAACATAGGTAGGATCACTGAGAGAAACACAATCACAAGATACACAACATTCATCTTGGGAAACCCTCATGGGGGAGAAAACCTAGCAAAAACTTCCTTAATATAGATAGCCAATACAATGCCAAGACAATAAACCAAAACACAAGGGAATATCCAACACTGAGCAATGTGCCTCTCTCTTCCTTCTTCTCCCAACTGTAGCTACCAAACTTGCGCACTTTATGAGTGAGTGAGTGAGTGAGATAATGAGGCACTAGCCTCCTTTATTTATACTAACAAGTAGGCACTGGAAAGGTGTATCTTCATTGGGTAGGGCCGACTTCCCTTCTTAGTGGTTAAAACCACTTCAATTAGGCCTGGGGGCGACTTCTTAATTTGCATAATATAATTAGGGTTTGACCAATCCACAAAAGGGGATTTGGTCAAGTACAAAACCTGACATGATCAATCCATAAAAAGGGATTGATCTGATGAATAATAACTCAATAATAAACAGAATACTCTTTGCAATTACAATATTTCAACACTTATCACTAAGGCCATCATTTATTGTAATACTAGGTTATGGTTAAGTTCAACTAGTCAACATTAATATGAAGGATCAATAACCCTATTGAGAAGTGTAACCTACTCATTGACCCATAACCCCTCTTAAAAGGACACCCTACTTGAATTGAGTATAAATGTGAAACTCAAACCTTATTTGTAAATGATAGTTTTTGAACCATTGAGCTAAGACTCTCTAATACAAGTGTTTTAAGCCTACAAGCACTACATCCTTGGCATTTTGTTGTGGTTGGCATATTTTCTCTTTTATGTGCATTTGAGGATTTCATGTGTAGTGCACTCATGCTAGATCAACTTCCTCTCTTTAGTGCATTTCTAATTTATACCTAGCACACTTCTTCAGTGCCATTTTTCTCTTTTTATTGCAAGCTTTTGGGTTTGGATTTTGGTTCCATTCAATCCACATTTTTTGTTTTTCATCTCAACAAGTGTAAACCAATAGTAGGGCTTCTTAATGATAAGAAGAGAATTAACAACTCCAGGTACTATAACATTTTTGGATGGCCTAAGATTTCACTTCAGGTATTTTCATAGTAGTGACCAAACTATAAATCTTAGCTTCCATCAATGGAAGGGATGGTGAGCCTATTGTGTAGCACGTGTGGCTTCTTGTTGGAGGAGAAGGTGTCATTTCCTCTGTCTTTTTTATGAGGGAGATTTTCCAATTGAATGTAGTATTTTTTTATGAGGGAGACTTTCCTAGTTGAATGATAACTATAGAGGGAATGTTCAAAATATTACAATTGCACATCCAACCAACAAGTTGTTTTAGTTTGTTTTATTTGAGAATTAGGTGGTTTTTCATATATTGTGGGATGTTGAATATTTCATTGATCACAAATTTTTTTCTATGTTATTTCCTTTGTGCCTTTTAGTGTTGTAGCTACAATTTTTTTCCTATTCATTAACAAGGGAAACCCAACAATCTTGACCCCGAGATCCTTAACACTCTATATAATCCTATCTCAATCTACCCTAATCCACCCATAATGTTGGACTTCCACATTCAAGGTGTGAGAGCAGGGCAATGGAGTAAAATGATTAAGAAAATAAAAAACACCTAAATCAAAATCAAATTAGCTAAATGAGACATTGGTTCAATAGAGAATTTATTGACAATGTTTTGTTTTTTTGTGGTGGTTTGCCCCATCGAATGGAAGTTTTCAAAATGGGATGAAGTTAGGTGAAAACAATTTTCACAAAGTATATGTCACTCAAACCTAAACACCTAAAGCAAGTCTATATTATGGAATATAACCTCAACCTTGGGGCATGATTTCAAGTAGAGTCAACCTTCTCTTGCAAGTAAGAATTGTCCTCTTGAAAACACCTAGAAGCAAACTATTGATATTTTACCATTCACTCCCTCTTCAAAGGGAGGTGATTTGAAAAGTGTCTTGGGTTACCAACATTGCTATGAGAGAAATCAAAAGGAGGCGGACCATGATGGTCAACGATTTGTAAAGAATCAAACAAAACTACCAAGCCACAATGAAGACATGGGTGCCTAATTCTCAAGTTTTAAAGCCTAGAGATCATAAATAATATCATCACAAGAATGGCATGGAAGAGCCAAGAGGCCACGTGGAAATGGTAAAGAAAATAAATGGGAAAATATCAATGATAAATGATGAAAGTGTAGCAACCAATAATGAGTTAAACAAATTTTGTTCTAGGAATAGTTTTCGTTTTTATATCGACAAAGTTTTAGAAGGTTTTAAAATTACTTTAGAAGATAAATATGCTATGAATATACAAATATGGCCTCAACTTGCTACAACACCATGAATTCAAGAATTCAACTACGAAAGATCTTGTATAAACTCGTTCATACAAAAAAAATGAAACATCAACATTCTTGATGTATTTGGATGTAGCTATCCTCTAAATTTTAGTGTTTTTTGTGAAACTTTATTAACAATAAATATAAATATTTTAACAAACCTTTCTCAAACTAGAGTTTTTAGAGAAATTTATGATAATATGGTTGATTCTAAAAAAGAGTTGATAGCCCTATTGTCTTTTTCACATGGATAGCTTATATGATGACAATAATTTCAAAGAATTTGATGATAATATAATTGATTCTAAAAAAGAGTAAAGCCTTATTGTTTACAATAATTTTAGGGTAAGTTGAATCTCCTATTATTCAAAAATTACCAATAATAATAGAAAACAAATCTATAATAAAATATTTTGTTATATTATTTGCACATAAAATAAATAAATAAATATAGAAAAATAAACTATTAAAATAATTTTCAATTTATATATTAAATATTAAAAAATGTACAAGAGATATCTATATGATTTGTGAAATAACAACCAACAATTAAAAAAAAAATGACTAATTTAAAAAACTACATAAAATGATAAAAAAAAATTATGACAACTAGGAAACTGTTTTAGAGTACAAGTCTAGATGGTTAGTTTTGTACAATCCAAATATAATATTTACATTAAGTTTTTTATTCCTTAYCTATATAGATTTTTAATAAAATTTGAGAAAAAAWTTAATTTTAATTTATTTTGTAATTATTGTGTGTATTTTTAATGAGTCCTGCGAGACAGCGCGATTGGTAAGACAACGTCTTTCTCCAAGTTTGGGAGGAGGTCTAGAGGTCAAACCCGGCTGGGTCTTCGGGATGAATATGTAATGGCTGTTATGAGCTAGTCTGGTTACTGTGATTGTAAATGATATATATCCCTAATATATATCGAGTAATTTCTTTTAAATTAACAAATAATAAATAAAAAAAAATAAAAAAATAAAAACTTATGTTATTATTTTTAGTAAATATTTATAATTTATCACATMACATATTACATTGCATTTATGCAATTGCATAGTTTAAACATTAACAATTACAAATAAGAGTTATTTCTTTGTCCTCTTCTTAATAAACATTAGTGATTTCAATATTCAAATTATGATATTATGTCTTTTTTATCTTTCTTTTTCATATCTTTGTCTTCAATGTCCATTTTTAGATTTTGGGGTATTTTATTGCACATCAAGTTATTAATGTCTATATTAGAAAATCACTATCAACAAAAACACATGGATGCATGTCAACAATCCTTGGCTCACATAATTTTCAACTCATCTTATCTTTAAACAAGAGAGCTATTTGGTTCACCAAACTATATCTAGTGCTTTAGCTTTCATCACCTACCTTTGAATGTCAAAATATCTTATCAATGACTTCAATTCATCATCAACCAATGGTAAAGGTACATCTAGTCATATCCATACCTACCCAAGAAATTGATTCCATCTATCATCCCAAAAAGTTACATCATTCTCTTCTCTAAAAATCTTTTAAGATAACACAAATGGAATATGCTTGTGTAAATAAAACTTACAACCATATTAACAATTACAACTTTTATTATCCAACACATCCAGGGTAAAATTCGATTTAATAAGTCTTTCAATTATATATCCTATCATTTTTCTTCACACATCATAAAATTTTATTTTGATAACTCGTATCATTTAAAAAAAATTGTAAATCCTATTAAAAGAGAATTTTTTTAGGGGCATCTTGCACTAGCCTGTTGCAGACTCATGAGACTATGTTGCAAAGTCAGGAGACTAGCCTGTGGCAAATTCAGGGGGCATCTAAGTGGGGATCCCACCCAGGCTGAGCCACACCAACCCTTAACATGGAGATTATTTGACTTAACATCATACACCAACTGTCCTACAATATCCTACATCTCAAAGACTATTAAAAAATAAATTTGAAAATGTTTATTAAATTGATTTAAATTTTTTACAAAAATAATATTTCTCTCTTTAATCTTATCCTATTTTTTATAAACTTTTTAAAAAATTATTTTTATTATAACAATTCACATAGATAAAACACTATCCACCCATCCTCTCTCTCTCTCTCTCTCTATATATATATATATATAATTTAAACTTAAATTGTTTTCATTATAACATCTCAACTAATTAGAAAAAAATTGGAAGTATAGTTTTTTATCCATACCATGAAAAGCAAGTTAACAGTTAGAAAACAGTACAGTTGATGTCAAATCATAAGAAATTCCATTTCAGAAAAATACTATTTTCTCTATTAAAAGTTTAAGTCAAGTCATACAATATATACCCTTCCATAGCTGCTATGCTGAGTAGAATGCAGTCCATTCCTTTTCTAAGATTAAAATGTATAGCAGTAGTCTAACATTTACATTTTTCAGAAAATAATTAGATAAGAAGTTGTTAGATTCACATATTTGAGTGATTATTTAGTAAAGTATAACAGTTGCACAACAGTAAAGTTGATGTCTAATCATAAGAAATTCCATGTCAGATAAGTACTATTTTGGCAGATAACAAAGAGCAAATTTTGGCAGGAGCGAGTACACCACGATTTCTGTTTCTTTTAACCTCCACGTTTTACAGATCTTTATGAAATCTTCCCGGTGCCAATGAAGCCGGAGCGAATGCACATTACATGACCTTTTTTTTTAAAACAAGGTACAATAATAGTTTCCTTGTACTTTTCATACAAGTATCTGAGCCGTCATTCCAATCTTTTCCTTGTACTTTTCATACAAGAATCTGATACTCATTTCAAATTTCCAATCTTTATTTTAAGAGTAGGTTAAAGATTCTATGAAATGAGGATTTACTTGAAATTTGAGTGATTATTTTTGTGTAGTTTTTTTAGCATGCTGAATCCATTTCTACATTCAAAAATGAAAATCATTTCGTAGAACAGCTAACCAATATCCTTAATTTATATGAAAACGAAAAAAAACTCTCCATAAAAAAATCCATGTCCCATGTCATCCATGTCATCCAGAACTGCAATCTTGGGCTCTGAATCCACGCGAATGGTTATAGTTGAAATTGCGACTCCGACAATAAATAATGTGACTTCAACGATTTTCTGTTTGCCAGATCCAAGGCTCTCCCCAAAAGTGGAGCAGTACAAGTAGCTCGTATACAAGAGCGTGAGCAAGCCCTGCTCCAATGCCAAAGACACTTTGCAAACTTTTGACGTCTTTGATACCATGTCATACAAATTCAGCAACATTTATAAGAGTGGAGAAACCCGTGAAAATTCTGGACAATTATTCCATTAGCAATGTACATCTTCAAAGGTACAGCAGGTCCTCTATGTAATATTAGGTGACAATTATTCCATTAGCAATGTACATCTTCAAAGGTACAGAAGGTCCTTGATGTAATATTAGGTGAGCGAAAAAAAAAAATTAGAATTTAAGATATCGGTCTATGAACTCAATAACTCCATGAAATCCTTAATCTTAACTTATCTCATAACCTTATTGCATAAAACCTCGTCGCTAACTTATCTCAATGCCCTCAATCTCATGCTTTAGATGTGTATTTACAGATCTAGTATAATATACACATTTATATTATACTAGATCTGTAAATACACAATGATATATGCTTTTACATCACATTTTACAATGTATTTATACAATCACATGGTTTAGATATAGATATTAGTAATCAGGGTCGGTGATATTTTCATTCTTACAACAATGTTTTTTATTCTTACTACATTTTTCAATATTTTCTCCGATGTTCCGGATATTTTCGTTTTTGGATCCTGTAAATGTTTGCAACAGTGTTAATAATAATGCATAAGAGTTTCCCACAAGATTTTACTTCCTCTCCAAGCTTTAAGTTGATTTACAGATCTTTAAAGGGAAAGCTTTCAACAACTTTGGTCATTTCTAAACTGTTTAATTCTTTAAAATCAAAATAAATCTGATAATTGTATCAAATGGTGTTTTCTACACTCTAGTATCAGGGAGACCTTCTATGTCTTTAAAGGGAAAGCTTTTAACAACTTTGGCTGTTATTAGTCTGCTTGACCCCTCAAAATCAAAATAAATCCAATAATTGTGTTGTGTTTTTTACAATCTAATATGAGGGAGATGTGTAATTCATTCCGTGTTTAATATGGAGTTGGCAAATAACTTTGAAAAATATAACAAAAATATCAGTCATTTCAAATTCTTATTCAATGTTGAACCACTTAAATAAAACATGTTAAGTGAAATATATATATATATATATACAGTCTGAATGGGCCTAATGGTTAAAAACATGTGTTTCCTCTTAAGAGGTCACAAGTTCAAATCCAGAGGGGGGTAGGGTATGTATACCTTCGTAGACTTTACCAGTCAAATCGTTGGGCGGAGGGGGGTCCCTTGTCCCACAAACAAGGGGGTCTCATACACCAATTNTTGGTCGTGACCTTAAAAATAGATTATTATTATTATTATTATTATAATTATATATAAAGCAATTGAAAGTAAAAAAAAAAAAACAATATTTCTTCGAAAGACACTTTCTACACACTTTCTACAGCATAGTAGAAGGGAGATGTGTAATTTCTTCATTTACTTGATATAAAGTTGACATGTGATATTTAAAAAATATTAATAACAAGTTAAACATTTCAATAAATCTATATATATATAACAATTGAAAGTAAAACCCCGGATGGGGTGACAGCTGGCCAACTGAAGACCATTGGAGCGCATGCAGCCAAGGGAGTTATTACCCCAGCAATCATCCAAACCCCCAAACCATTTGAATGGCGAGCTCTTGCATCGCAGTTATGATAGTGCATTGTTCCACCTCTGGGAAGTTAATGGCTCCTCATGTGAACCAGCTCTGGAGTACTGAAACAAGTACTCAACCTCGAGTTGGTGTCACTTCGACCTTCATGGCACCCCTCGCTATCATTTCGTCGGCCTCTCTGAAGGTAAGAGCCCTTGGGCATTCAGTCATTTCTCCATATTCAGTTGGCTCTCTGGTTATTTCTGTTTTCTGCGTCTTCCTGCTATGGACACTCTCCCGTAGCCTCCTTACCTATGTTGGTCACCTCACTCGGCATCCATTTTACCAGTGTTGCTCCTCTAGCCTGGTTTTCGCCTCATTGCCCCAATTTCTGTTGCAATCCATCCACCATGCCTAGAGAGCGTGGCAAACCCAAAAGAGGGCCACTGTACTACAGCTTTATCGTGCGGCGCAACCGCCCTAACCCCAAGCAGCCATCCCCTCCAACCGCCAGCTCCCCCAAAAGGGGCCAGAATTGGACCGAGACTCCTTCGCCCTCCCCTCACAGCTAGTACTCACCTCCACCCCTTTCTGGTACCATGCATGATTCTGGAAGTTGCCCGGTGAATGAAGAAATTCCTCCTCGAGTTGTAGCGTTTAGAAGCCCCACTTGAGCCTAGCATCATCACCAGGCCCCAGGCCCGACCTCTGGAGCAAGGAAGTTGCATGGTGGAGGAAGAAATTCCCTCGACTGGCTGACAGAGTGGATAGCCAATAACACAACCCCTGGGCTGGACATGGAAGAAATTCCACCGATGGCTTTTGATATGGACAACTCGAATGGGAAAATTGAGCAACCTCTGCCCAATCCTCATCGCTTTTCAAACAACCACCTTCAGTTGATCTTTGATATGCGACGAAGCCTAGAGGGCCAAACTCAGAATCAACGCACTCTCAGTTGACGCATGGACCTCCTATTCGACGTCGTGTCAGATGTGTCGGAGAAAACTCGTTGTCCGACCTACAGACAAAGGTTCATCTTCACCTGCAACACTGATGGACGCCCGAGTTTGCCAAATTTCTAGCTTCTCTCTCTTTTGCATATCAGGAACTGGCTTCGGCTTTTTTCAGTGTTGTTAAATTTTCTGATGTATGGCAACAGCCATGGTAGATACATTCTCTGGTGCATGACACCACACACATCTTATGCATGCAACATGATATTTGTCACGTTGAACTCTGAAAATACAATTATGGTTTCCAAGTGTTTCCGCAAGCCACCTGTTCTTGTTTCCTTGATGTGGCGAAACAGGTGGCAAGCAAAGAACAGTGTACCATTTTGATGCTTTTAAGGTAATATATCGTTTTCCTCTTTTATTTACAAAAAAAAGAATTGAAAGTAAAAAAAATCTTATGGTTAAAACATTTAAACGGTGCATTGCTCAATAGGAGGGACACATGCAATTCCATCGGTGGCATGCACACATACACATATATCTTAAGAACCAGCATAGATCCATCTTACCTCCAGATCTATCATATCATGGGCTAAGAGGGATCAAGTCCCTTGAGGTGCAAAACTTTCCTGAAGTTTTTTCAATCTAAATAAAAATGACCTTGAAACTTGATCCGACGCAATGATAAATCCAGAGTTAAGATGGATTTACACTAATATTACTCCATTGCAATCATACAAATAATCCATGTACAAACTAGTGATTAAAATATTCTTGAAGTTTTTTCAATCTAAAAAAAAAAATCACCTTGAAACTTGATCCCTCTTGACACATGATAGATCAGAATTAAAATAAATCTACACTAATATTTCTCCAATACTATCACAAATACATCTCAATCGCAAAAACCATTTATATGATATCCAAATACAAATACTTCCAACGGCCAAGGCCGTTCTTAAGCTTATTGACAGCTTAAAATTAAAATCAAAATAGAACTGTCATACAAATAATCCATGGTAAAAACTAGTGGTTAAATAGAAGATACAAATACATCTCACTCACGAACCATTTATATAATTACCCAAATACAAATACTTCCAACAGCCTTGGCCGGTCCTAAGCTGCTTGACAGCTCAAAATCAAAATCAAAATCAAAATCAAAATCAAAATAGAACCCATAATATTATTCCAATGCTCTGTCATACAAATAATCTATGTGCAAATTAGTGGTTAAAATAGAACAAGATACAAATACATCTCAATCACAACTAATCATTTATATAATGCCCAAATACAGATAATCCATGTACAAATTAATGGTCAAATACATCTCAATCACAACTAATCATTTATATAATGCCCAAATACAGATAATCCATGTACAAATTAATGGTCAAATACATCTCAATCACAACTAATCATTTATATAATGCCCAAATACAGATAATCCATGTACAAATTAATGGTTAAATAGAACAAGATACAGGTACATCGCAATCACAATGTATCGTTTATATAATGCAAGCATTCAAATGATAATCAGTTCAAATCTCATATAACTAACAGACATCATCTACACAGAAACAGAAGCAGAAATTTTTGAGAAATTGGTTTCAATGAAACTGTCTTAAGAAGGTTAAATATGAATCACAAACACGAATCTGCCAGACGTGTCACAAGTCACTAAACATAAGTCTTGTCAAGGGAATTGCATTAATACAACCATACATACCAAAGAACTTCCTGTATAACAATATGCATGATGTAATCTTCAATCAAAACACTTTTTGAATCTCTCTTTTCAGGACACCATTAGTTTTCTACTTTTCAATTAACTTAAAGTAATCCCTGGATGCACCCAGTGAATCAACCTAATCTTCTTAGATTGGCTGGGAGACAAGTATTTGGCGTATCACCAATAATTTATGCAATTCCCATTCAGACTGACAAGTCTGGATATTGATACTCAATACAATGAATTTGTCTTCCAGAATAAGCCTCTTGAAAATTGATTCAAGACTTAATCTGACATTTTAAAATGTACACTAGAAAACACTGTAGACATGTATAGTCATATAAGCAGGCATGTATAGAAATGTATTCATTCCAGTCATACGAGACTAGACAGTGAACTGATGACTAGTCTAAAGTAACATAGTAAAAATGAACTTCAAAATAAATTGTCAGCAAGAGTGCTCCGATGACTTACCAGTAAAATCAACAGTAAGTAATCAGGGAAAAAGTTTCCGCTAGTTGCTTTGGGTCTTCATCTCGAAGGCACCTTATATGAACAGCAAAACAACTCAAAGATGCAGAGAAGTAAACTCTGCCCCACCTCCCACTGTTGATATGCAGGCATAAATATTATTCTATTGCTCAGATGTGTCCATAATTATTATGTTCACACTATAGTCCCAAACAAATGTATAAATAAATTGTTTAAAATATAATATCAAAGATGTACGAAAACTGCAGAGGATACAAATATATTTATGAATCTTCAATCAGAATTCTCTTGCATGATAATGGGATCATCCTGTTCCATTCCATTATCTTGTTAGCCAGTTTGCGGACTTTTATTTCATCCAGATGCAAATTGTAAAGCTTACCCCCTTGACAGAGCAGTAAAAGTATCTGATCTTGCACCAAATTGCTAAATTATGGCAAATTTTACAAAATAGCAGTCATAAATGAACCATGCAATTTTACAACTGGCATTAGTAGAAGGGCTAGACTGTCAAAACTTGTGGGCAGTACTAGAATAAGATAGAGTTTATGCGCACTTAGTACTAAATCTGCTCACTTTTCAATTAAAATCCGTTCAGCCATCAGTAAACGCAATCTACTGTATAATTTGTATAAAAAAACACACAATAATCCAAGACATCCCTTGTACAACTGTTCTCAAATTTCACTTAGCTACATCAAAACTAAAAAAATAAAATATCAGTACTGAGTACGCACATATGTGAACCATTCCTGCGGACACTAATTGAAGTAGGGACTTGATCATGCTGTGCATTCTTTTGGATGATGCAACCTTGGTGATCCCCTCATTTTTTAGCTGAATCAAAGGTGTACAACCTATGAGTTAGTGTGTGGCGGAGAATTTTGGTAAAAAGTAACTATCCGATCAGCTGTGGACCTCCCAAGCCATGGCGAGAAAGTGAGTGCCTAACAAGCACAGAGTTATGTTTAAGCCCTGAGCTTTGTCAGCTCAAAACCCCGGAAATAAATTAAAAAAAAAAAAAACAGTTCCCTGTGCAGAAGTATCCATCTCAAACAATGTTGGAAAGCCTTCAACTTTAAAGTTTACAGGCAAAAAGACCCACTTACTGTAGTAGCTTGATAGCCATGCATTATTACTGCCTTCTGCACAGAATATAATTATTTTAGAGGATACATTTCAACTAAGGGCCACCTCCTAACATTGATGAAAAGGGCTGATGTCAATAGCCTTCGCAGATTATTTTTCCTGTCCCAACAAGATCAATGCTCATTTCTACACCTCAAAGCATGAACACCACTGAACAAACTCTGCACAGCTTTATAGGCTGTAACTGTTGCCTCGGTAACTTTTGAAGTTAAACATTGTCCATATCTTCCTACATATCCAAAGAAGCTCTGAGCATAGAAGATCGGGCCTGACTGTCAAATTTGATCTATGCTCCACTCAGAACCCTCACATTAACATTATACATGCCAGAAACCAGATCATGAAGAAAACCGCAGGAACTCTGTTGCCTAATATACATTGGCATTCATCATGAGGTTGGATTTACTTCCAGATAATGGTCAGCCACATTAACGCATTCTACATGGGCAGTTTATGAGAAACTCTCAAAAACTACAAAGAATACCTACATGGCTTCTCTGTGAATTCTGATCTGTGCGCAAATCAGTCTCTGTTTTGACATAAAATTCAAACATATGAGCTTTAGATAACAAGGCCAATTCATGCGATTCACACAGAGTCCTCCAAACTAATCCCTCCCTTTCATGCCCGTGAGATAAACTTGGCACTGGATCACGGCCTTGTTGACACGGAAACCTGGCATAACAGTAAAACCCACCTTAGGCCTCCCATCCAAAGCATCATCACCAGACAACACTCCATGTACAACACTCTCCATATACACCGCAGAGAAATCAGTCCCCCTCCTAACCTGAAATATACTGACAATAGGGTCAAAGGAAAATGCCAACCTGTGCACAAGCCAGATTGCCTTGGCAAGCTTCAAGAAGGCTTCATAGAAGGCCGTTCTCGGATGCATGCCGTTGACAACATGGTCCCTCTGGTCCAGATTCCCAAAGAAAGATTCCTCCATCTTGGGATGCACAACCTGCAAATACTTCTTATGACAGAATTGCCCAAACAGGCAATCAGGGGTTGCCGAGGCCAAAAACTCAAAAGGGTCCTGAGATTTCAAGTCCTGGTACTCGGTAAAGCACTCAAGCCTGTGTTTTTCAGGATCTATGATTGAAGACAGCCCTCCATTGATATAAAAATCCTCATTCTCAAATCCCCCAAACATCCCATTGCAAACATAGGACTCGAAAGCAAACTTCTTATGGGTTTTCTTAGCATACCTGATATCAGGATGGATTGAATTTGCAGCAGAATCTAAATCCCACTCTGCAGACTTCATCCGATTAACCAAAATCTTAGCGAATCCATGGACTTCCTTGGATGCCTCCTGCACAGATTTAACAAACAGCTGAGTGCTCAAAACAATCTCTGGCTCCTGCAATTTCTTCTCCAATCTCACATTTATCTCCTTGGTTTTCTTAATCTGTTCCCTGACCATGTCAACCTCTGTGTCTTTCATTTCAATCTCGGACTCGAGCCTATTGAGCATCATCTCATATGTTCTGAGCATGCACTGGCGCTCATGGACCTGAGCCTGCAGGCGGGTATCAGGCGGGGGCTCCTTGCATCCATTTTTATAACAGCGCTTGAGCTCTGAGAGCTTGTGGAGCTGAGCTATGACGGCCCTGTCCGCGGCCTGGATGTTGTTCACATCGAAGGGCGTGTGGGCGGTCTGTAGCTGTACGTAGGCGGCCTTGAAAGCCGAGACATTGAAAAAAAGATTCGAGACCATGGCCTCAATGGCCTCAGAATTCAAATTGGGTTCTTGAAAATTTCCTGCGGAAGCGGGTTGAGCCACATTTTTAGCAGCGTATTCATTTGGGTTTTGTGGGAAAACTGGGGACGAGCCCCATTCATTTGAACTTGGGTCTGCGCTACAGTCCTGCGCGGGACTTGGGGGCGAATCATCAACAGAATGAACTTTTGTGAATGATGATTGATGAGATTGGGATTGGGGTTGTTGGTGCTGGGGTTGGGGGTTTTCATTGGGCTCGGCTCCATCGGCCTGTTGGAGCAAATGAGGATTTGGGTATCCTTCCGGGAAGTCGTTAAGCTCGGCAAGGAATTCGATCGATCGCAACTTGCAGCTCCGGGCAAAGCGGTGAAGAATTCCGGAGATATTGGGAGTTTTAACGGGAGACTCCATGTCTACTCAATCTGAGAATTTTATGAAGGATTCATGGAGGGCTAGGATGAACTAGGTATGAGGCCATTTTTAAGAATTCTGCAGCAGGAATCACGGGTTTTTTCAGGCCCGGTTTGCCATCGATGATTGCAATCCGCATTGAAGAACGGGCTAGATATGGAGCACCAGGCTTGGACAGGAAGGAAGGAAAGGAATGGAGTGTAGGAAGACTTATTCCTGGTTCGTTTCCTTTTGTCAAAGTCGGCAGTACGTTTTGAGTTAAAGTGACATGAGGCGACAGGCGTAGATGCTGTGGAAAATTGATGAGGGGTAGAACTTCTAGAGCATCTTCACTGAAGTATAGATTGCTCTACACCATCCCTCTCACCATACCTCTTTGTACTGAAGTTAAAAAAAGTATAGATTGCTCTACACCATACCTCTTTGTTCTGAAGTTTAAAAGGTTGTTTCCAGGTTTTTTATTTTGAAGTTGGTTAAATTTGTGGTTGCTAGTTATGTAATGTTGGACATCATCTTGTAAATCTTTTTTGTGAATTGTGATGTGACTTATTTTTATCTTGGAATTCCGTTTTACATTAATATTGGTTTAAATCTTTTGTGAATTGTGATGTGACTTATTTTTATTTGGAATTCATTTGTATATTACTATTGGCTTTTCAATTAAGTGTATTAAATCTTTTGTGAATTGTGATGTGACTTATTTTTATTTTGGAATTCCTTTTTACATTATTATTGGTTTTTCAATTAAGTGTAAGTTAACCATGATTGTAACCAATGGATTCTTTTTCAATTATTAATTTGAAAAAAAATTAAAAGAAATTTCAAGTAGAGTTTTACTATGGTAGGACAATGTTATTAGGGTTTTGTCTAATTGTGAAAATTAAATTATAGTTCTAAGTCGATGAAAACTCTAACTTCATGTATCATCAAATTCTAGGGACTACATGAAAGTTGGCTATAAGATTGGACTATTTTTTTTAGTGGGACAATGCATCAACTTGAGCCAACACTTTCCCTTAAAAGAGAATACCTATGATGGGGTCATAACTTAAGCTTGGTCAAGAGAATTCCTCACATTTGAACTTGAGTATTTTATTTGTTAATGCCTTCAGTGAGATAACGTAACCACTTGAGCCAATACTCTATCTTAAAGGGGATGCCAATTCAAGGTTTAGTATGCTAAACTTTATTCACAGACCAAAAGCCATCTCTTCCAATCACCTACCCATACATTAACTATACCAAAAAGTTTGTCAAACTCTACATTAAATTTAAGTGCAAAAGTTTGTCAATCTAGACATTAAATTTAAGTGCAAATAATGTGATATACATTTATGAATAATCTCATATACATAACAACTATGAAGTGTAAGTCATATTTACTTGATAAAATCATCTTAAAGCAATTTTTTTATAAATTCCATGAACACTTAGAGTAAATTGACATAGATTACGTATAGGCTTCTTCCTTAAATAGATTGTTATAGATTCCTTTAAACTCCACCCTCATATATATGAGGGTGGGAGTGGGAGGAGATATCTCTCATATATATGAGGGTGAGGGTGGGAAGAGATATTAGGGAGAAATTAATATGAGGGTGAGGGGGAGATATTAGGGAGAACTTAAGAGGGTGAGAGTGGGAGGAGATATTAGGAGATATTAGGGAGAACTTAAGAGGGTGAGAGTGGGAGGAGATATTAGGAGATATTAGGGAGAACTTAATATGGGGGTGGGGGGAGATATTAGGGAGAACGTTATTAAGTTCTCCCTAATATATCCCCCCACCTCCACCCTCATATTAAAGTTCTCCCTAGTATCTCCCCCTACCCCCAACCTCATAGCCCTCACCCCTCATATCACGGTGGGGTTAGGAGAGATATTAGGGAGATCTTACTTAAAGGGGGAGGGCGGGGGAAGATATTAGGGAGAAGTTTACCCTCACCATGGGGAAGAGATATTAGGGAGAACTTTACCCTCACCATGGGGGGGGAGATATTAGGGAGAAATTTACCCTCACCCCTACCCTCATATGAGGGTGGGGGTGGGGGTGGGAGGAGATATTAGGGAGAAATTTACCCTCACCCCCACGCTCATATGATGGTGAGGGTGGGAGTTGGGGGAAATATTAGGGAGAAATTTACCCTCACCCTCATATGAGAGTGAGAGTGGGGGTAGATATTAGGGAGAACTTACTTAAAGGTTGGGGGTGGGAGGAGATATTAGGTAGATCTTTTTTAAGTTCACCCTAATATCTCCCCCCACCACCATAATATGGGGGTGAGGGTGGAGGTTGGAGTGGGCGAGATATTAGAGAGAACTTAATAAGTGGGGTTACCATAGGGGCTTCTCCTTAAGTTAAAATACCTTAAGATCCATGGAGGGTACCTTAGGTTCTATGGAGGCTTCTTTTTATGGAGAGATTGTGAAAATACTTTAAGTTCCATGGAGGCTTCTTTTTAGGAAGAGATTGTGAAAATACCTAATATTTCATGGAAGCCTCTTTTTAGGGAGAGATTAGTGTAGGTTTCATGAAGGTTTTTCCTTCAACCAAAGTTTCATGGAAGTGTATTCTTAAGATTAGAGATTAATCTAAGTTTTATGTAAGTTTTTTTTAACTGATGGTTGATATAGTGTGTGTACATATAGAATAGTTTCAAATACATAACAATTATGAGATGAAGATGGTTTATAACATATTTAATGTTGATGTTTGGACAACATCAGGAAGACATTCTTCCATATATATATATATATATATGGAAGAATGTCTTCCCGATGTTTATAATACAAAGTATAAATATATATAATAAATAAGTAGTCATTTATTATCCAAGGGACGCATCCTTTCACGGATGATCACCATATGTTCTCTATATATAGAACACTCATCATTGTAATAATAAATCTTACATATTCATTCTCATATGAAAAATCAACATGGTATCAAAGAAATACTGGGCTTGACTCCCTCACGGGAGGGCCCAGGTAAACGAAAGGGAAATGGAAGATGTGAGAATAAGAGAATAAAGTATGTGTGAGTTAAAGAGTACTTCCTTCAATGCGAAATTGATCCAATTAAATATAATGCACCAGGGATGTCGAAATTAGATGGTCGAACGAAGGAAGACGTGTTACCTCTGAGCCCATCGACGACCTCGACAACAACGCCCGAAGAAGTAATCATGTTATTGCTAATTTTCTCCTTTCATGGTGCTTCTCTTAAAATGGAGATTGTTCGAGATGATGAAATTGGATTTGTTGTCATCATGTTTGTGTCAATTGGACCTTTTGTTTGCTTTAACTACGGTCGAGACATTGACAATCGCTTGACTCAAAATTTCAGCTAGGTTGAAATTTCATTGTTCCAGGCTCTTTACTGGGATGTAATGTGCACAACAATTTCGCAAAAAATGTTTGATGCATAGGAGACATGATGCTCTGAGATAGGAAGTCTCTAGGAGCAGTATACCTCCGAGACGGGATCATACCAGATAGTAGAGACAATTACAGTGATCATGGATACAACCAGTCAAGACCAATTGTAGCACAACTATGGTGATAGATCCAATAGAGGAGGAAAACACATTATGAGACTTAGAGGGAGAAGGTATAGCAGTCCCAGTACATGAGTCGAGCCATGAGATGTTGAGGAAGTAGGCATAGAAACAGTTCCAGTGTATGTAGAGGCACTCCCAAAGAGGGAGGCGATACTACTTTCAGAGGGAGCAGAGATTGAGTTGTCTCTAGAGAATGAGGAAGAGTTACCTTCAATGTCAGAGGGAGAAGAGATAGAGGAGGAGTCACCTCTAGCTCCAGAGGGAGTAGTTATTGAGCCACTCTCAGTTCCAAATAGATCAGTTGTAGAGGAAACAATTGCAGAGAGAGAGTGAAGGAGCCAGTTCCACAAAGAGTAGCCCCAGAGGAGGGAAGTTGTTGATAGAGTAGAGAAGCTACTCTTAGTATTAGTGTTTAGCAGTTACAAAGTCCCAGAGGGAGTAGTTGATGTTCCCAGAGATATTGCAGTAGGTCATAAGAGACCTGCATGGGATCATCAAACTCTGCAGGAGGCAGAAGGACATGCAGCTCCTCGTGGTACCTTCCGAGAGAGCAAGAGACCTCAAATATATATGTGTTATGTTGCATCTATGAGCCACATCATTTATTATGAACCTTACTATTATGAGGAGGCATCTACTCAGCCAATATGGTGAGATGCCATGATGGAGGATCTATTAGAATATAAGTGGGTGTGCTCGTTTTACCATTGACAATACCCTTGTTGTTGAAGAGAAATCCCCCTACGGACAAGTGGATTCTCTCGAGGTCCCTAAACTCTTAAGACCAAGACAGAAAGTGCTTAACATGGAAACTGACTTCCTTTTAGATCTAATCAAGCTAATGAATGAAAGAGAAAGAGGAAGATGTGTACCTTATGAACGACGTTTGTCCTTGCCAAACAAAGGTACGTTTGTCCTAGAGGAAGTCTAGGCTGCACTTCGATCTTGAGCCCCTTGATAGGTCCTGCAAAACAAACAAAGGTACAAAAGACTTCCTATTCTACTAAGATTAGCTCAAACATAGATCCATCTACTGTAGACAAACTTATATGGAACAAGTACAAGTTTGAAATAAATAGGCCAATCATTGATTCTATTAATGAGAACAAAATGTTACTTACAGCCATAGATGTGAGTGCAGCAGCTTCATCGAGTTCTCCTTGTCCAAACCCTTGCTTAAATAGTCCACACACGGAATGTTGATGTTCCAAATGACATCTTCCTCATGAGATCATAAGTTAGATGCTTCACAATACTTTCCTCCTCTTTCACCATGAGAAGGCCTTCTTATATAGGCTTGGAGAGGTCCAACCACTTGAGATATCTTTGGGGTAAGTTGAGGATTCTCCTCCTTCATTTATGGATCTTCCCTAAGATCATGGCTTGACCAAGGATTCGAATCCAACTGCCTTCAGAGATTGAAGGGATCTTTCCCTCATTCTTCTCAACAAACCAAATTTCACCCAGAAAAGGTAGCGCTCCCCCAAAAGGGGCACCAGAGCATTATAACGCTCCCCAAAAAGAGCGCCAACACTCCCTATTAGTGTATAGGGGAGCGCTCCTCTCCGATGTCGTTATAGGCATGACATAGACAGTATGGCAGTATGTTTTTTATGACACTTGCGACACTTGTAATATTGATAACGACGACACTAGGCGATCATCGTAATGAGTAATTTTGATGTGTAACATTTTTCACCCAACCATAGGTCGAAGCCACCCTCCAAGCACCTTAACCTTGACAGAGAATCACTCTGGAAGCAAACCCTAGGCTGGATAGCCAATCAAAGGGTAGCGCACATTTCCCCAAGGATAGCGCATCAACAAGAGCTGATTAGATAGTCCAAACCCTAGCCAAAATATAGTCCAAGCCAAACATGATCTGCTAACTGCAACAGTTGCAGCTCTCCTCAAACCTGCGCACAAGACTGGGCACTGCAATTCTGAGACTGCCTTCCAGAATGAGAATTGGCCTCCTGTATTTATACTAATTTTGGCTAACTGCCTGGGCCGACTTCTCATTCTGGGTATCTTTATGTTCAGTATATATTATTATTTCTGGACGACTTCTTCTCTTGGAGGCTAATAACCTAATATAAATTATCTTCTTGAGCCGACAAGTCTTCTAGGGTTATTAGCCAACTCATTAGGGTTTCTTCTTGCTTCCCAGAGTATTCTATCCTCATCAGGTGTACATGTGGAGGTAAATACCTCCCACAACTACCATAATATCAACAGGAGCATCAGTCCATCATGAAGAATGATGTGTGGGATATTGTTTTGAGATCTAAGGGGAAGTCTATAGTGACTTCCAAGTGGATATATAAGATCAAACATACATTTGATGGGAGCATCGAGAAGCACGAAGCGAGATTTGTTGCTAGAAGATTCTCCCAGGCGGAGGGAATAGATTATGAAGAGACATTTTCTCTTGTTGCTCGATACACTTCTATCCAGACAATTATTTCCCTTGCAACATCCATGGGTTAGAAACTACATCAGATGGATGTGAAGACAACCTTTCTCAATGGAGAGATTGAAGAAGAAGTATACATCGAGCAACCAAATGGTTTTGTAATACATGAGAAGGATTCCCATGTGTGCAAGATGAAGAAGGCCATGTATGGACTCAAGCAGACACCTCAAGCTTGGTATGCAAGGATTGATGGACACCATATGAGTTCAGGCTTCAACAAAAGCATTGTTGATACCAACCTATACTACAAGAATTTTAATGGTGAGTCCCTGATTCTTGTCCTCTACGTTGATGATTTATTCCTCATCGGTACAAAGAGCCTTATTTTTTAATGCAAGTATGTGTTGGCCTCTGAGTTTGAGATGAAGGACCTTGGTATAATGCACTACTTCTTGGGACTAGAGGTGTGGTAGAGAACTGATGAGATCTTCTTGAGTCAGGGGAAGTGCACAATTGAGATATTGAAGAAGTTTGGGATGTTGAACTGTAAGCCCATGGCTACACCAATGGTGAGGAATCTGAAGAAACTAAGTGTGTCTTCTTC
>SNQJ01S0054688.1:53973-70907 GCA_010110895.2 Picea sitchensis
TCCAGAAAGAGAAGTTGGCCCCAGCAAAACTGGCAGAACCACTATAAATACAGGGTGCCATTTCTCATTTGACAGCATCTTAGAACTGCAGTTCCCAGTTTGGTGTGCACTGCAGTTCCCAGTTTGGTGCGCACATGTGGAGGAGGACTACAAGTGCAGCTGCACCAGAAGCTAGTTTTCAGTATGATCTTGGACTATCTCTTGGTGAGGGTTTGGACTATCTGATCAACTATTGTTGGTGCGCTATCCTTTGAGGAAGATGCGCTACACCTTGTTTGGCTATCTAGCCTAGGGTTTTCTTCCAGAGTAATTCTCAATCAAGGTTAAGGTGATCGAAGGGTGGATTCGACCTATGGTTGGGTGACGAGGGTATCATCAATGGTAAAACGAGCACACCATCTTCTATATTCTAACAACTAAGAGGTTCGCTAGGGCATGAATGCTAAATTTGACTAGGGTTTGAATCTATGTCTGGGGTATGAAGTAAAGAGAGTTGTTGGAGCATGAAAGTCAAGGGTACAATGATACTATGAAATACATGAAGTATGAAGCATGTAGGTGAAGTCAGAAGTATTATGTGTATGGAGATCTTAGGTTGGTGCCTATATAGGTCTTACTGAGTTGGTGCTCAATTGAGGAGATTGGTGTCTCTAGTAGGTTGGTGCCTACAAAATATCTTGCTAAGTTGGTGCTCAACTGAGGAGATTGGTGTCTCCAGTGGGTTGGTGCCTATGAACATTTATAAAGATGAGTTCTTGTGGTGTTATCCTACAAGGGTTTCCACGTTAAATTCTGTGCATTGTGATTTAAGTTTATATGTGCCAATGAATGATTGATGAATGGTTAAATAATGTAAAAAAGATCTTATACTGATTCACCCCCCCTCCTAGTATACACATAAGTTCAACAAATATAAGAAGAAGAAAGAAGAATGCAAACTCTCGAGCATGAAAAAATGAATAAAAGACAAGGACGATGAAGAAAGAAAAATAATGAGGTAGTAGAAAAGAAACATAGAAAAAGGAAAAGTGAAAGAAGAAAGAATAAAGCAGTGGAAGAAAAGCATGGGAAAAGGAGATGAAGACACGCAACAAAAGAAAGAATAATGAAACAAAGAAAGGTAAGAACAAAATTACCATGTATTCGAAATTGAGATGCAGGTGTAATGAATCCATGAAAAATGATATCCCTAAGAAGTTAATGGTCCTTGAATAATGTTTGAAAAAAGGTCTTGGTCTAGTGTTTGTACAAGGTCTATATTAGCCTAAAATGAAAATTTGAAATTGTATGTGCCTGATTAAAATGTTGATGTAAGCCTGATTAGACATGTATATCCCCAGATATTGATGTAATGAATGGTTCATGGTAAAAACCACTTGTTACGAGAGATAAATTATTGAAGGAAATGAAGAAGTGGCAAGTCATAAGGAGAAGCTTGACTATGGGAAAATGTGTCGATTTGAGGCAGTCCACGACTGACAGAAGATTTGAGACAATCAAAGAGATTTCAAATGATGAAAAAGGGATTTGTGTAGTTGAGCATGAAAGGGAGTTTGCAAGTCATGAAAAAGGGACTTGTGCATAAATTGTGAAATAGAATTTTGCAAAAATGCATATAGAGCCAGAGGAAGAGTGAGGTCAGAGGAGCCAATCTACAAACCATGGTAGTAGCATTGATTAACTCATGGACATGAGCTCATGAACAATTCTTCTATTTCTTGGTAGTTTGATGCAGGTGCATTGATAGTATGGTTACGGGTAAGCCAAAAAAACCCCARGATGATGACTAATGATGATGCAGGGGGAGTAAAAAGTACATGTATGAAGACATATGATGGAAGAATGGTTGATGAACCATGTACGAGAAAAGGTTTCCTAGAGAATCGATGGATACAATGGYTGACAACCCATATATTCCAGTGGATGGTAATATTTKTATATGGACTTAAAAAATATTTATCTTTACAGGTACAAAAGATGAATGYGGATGAAGACAGAAGGCCAAAAGACTAAAGATGAYGATGAAGAAGATGAATATGAGACCAGTTCAAAGGACCAAGTGAAGAAGAGAAATGAATGGATCGCAAGTATTCGTTAAAGGAGTATGAAGGAAGAATTCTTACTTGTGATCATGGATAATGTCTAAATAATACAATGGAATTKTAATGAAATGGACTAATTCTAGAAGTCGGCGTAAGAGTGAAATATGAGGAGAAATAAGAGAAKTCRGGGATGGAGATCTATTGAGAGATTCATGGAGGGAGTTATGACGATAGTTATGCATTTGGTTTGAAAACAATATTTAATTTTTACATAGTTGTTATGGTCATCTATATTTATATAAAGGGACCATTTTTACAATAAAAAATACACATGAGAATGTTATAATTAATATAATTTCCCCCTTCGAGGGTTCTGGAGCATATAATCCTAATGCCCCTTGATTTTTAAGTGTTTGTGTGTATTTGTTGTGCGCTGACCGTATGCATTAAAGAACAATGATTTTTTTTAGGCACGATTTTTCTTTGACACCATGGTTTCAACGTAGGAGGCTATGGAGTGGGCCTGGGATATTGGCCAACTATTCCTTTTCCTCAAAAATGGCTTTGGAAAAGCATATGATCAAGTGGTCTGGTATTTTATTTCATAGACGTTGACTTTCCTAAGTTTTGGATTGTGGTGGGTGGCCATGATGAATACCCTTTTCACCAATGCTTTTGTCTTTATCTTAGTGAGTAATGTTTTGTGCTTGTGGATTTTGTTGCATTGGTCCATTTGTCAATGTGCCCTAGCTCCTTGTTGATATTATGGTAGTTGTGAGAGGTATTAACCTCTATGTGTAACCTTTGACGAGACTAGAATATTCCGAGAAGCAAGAGAAACCCTAAAGCATTGGATAATAACCCTAGAAGACAAGTTGGCTCAAGAGAATAATTAATATTGATTTATTAGCCTCCGGGAAGAGAAGTCAACCCAGTTAGGTGATTTGGAGAAATATAAATAGAGGGCGCTAGAGCTCATTTGTACTCACTCACTCTCACAACTACATAAGGAAAAATGGTGGACATGAGTAGAGGAGAGTTGCAACTGCTGCAGTAGTGAGTTGGTCTTTGGTTATGGTTTGTACTTTCTGCCTTGGTTATGGTTTGGACTCTTTGCTTGGTATGCTAGCTTTGGAGAGAAGTACACTAACTTGATTGGCTATTGTTTCTGGGGTTTTCTTCTAGAATTATTCTATCTATCAAGGTTAAGGTGCTCGGGGGTGGCCTTTGTGGCTATGTTTGGGTGACAATATTGAGATATTGTCTATGGTGAAACAAGCACATCTACATTATTATAACATGTTATGGGACCACACTATCTTTGAACAATCTAACCACTTGAAGGTAGATTGGGAGGATTTTCTCAGTTGCAGTCAGAGTTTTTGCTACATCAATGAAACCCTAACCCTTGTGTTGAGGTACCTTAATCGAAGTGCTTGACCTAATTCTTGGATAACCTAGTGTGCCCTAGCCTAGCACACCTCCTGGTACTCTCATCAAGCCAAGACGTCAAGTTTGAGTTGTTGGTTAAAGTCAAAGGTTGACCAAGTCAAAGTAGTCATGACTTACTCTATGAAGTCAGAAAACAAATTAGAAGAGGTTTCTAACTTTAGAGCATGGAAGATAATGATTTACCTTATCCTTGCCAAGAATAAAGTGTTGGATATCATTGAACCATAGTTTGAAGCAAGAAAAGAGAAGGAACCTTAGAACGTGGCAGCCATGAAGACAAAAGACCTAGCATGAAGAAAGTGTATGTTGTGCCCAAGAGAGATATACTGAAAGGGACATTATGAGGTTTACCAATCCTCTAGCAGCTAAACCTCTAGTCCATCAAAGTCATTCTAAGGTTTACTGTCACAATTTGGTAACAAAGGTATGTACCTATACATGTTCTTTTAATTTGTATAATTAGCATGAGTGTGTTTGCAGGGAATGCACAAGGGATATTGTCCAAAGAAATGATCTTGGATTCAATGCATTCAAAAGATCAACACACTCTCCAAGTTTGACTTGATATATCTTTGGCTGTTACGACAATATGAACTTCTAGTCAAAGTTATAAGCTGACTTTAGTCAAGATCTTATAAGGTTGAGATCATATTCTCTAAATTATTTTTTGTCAAGAAAACATATTGTTTTAAGCGTTGATATTATGGTAGTTGCAGGAGGTATTTACCTCCACGTGTAACCCTGACGAGAATATAATATTTCAGGAAGCAAGAAGAAACCCTAAAGCATTAAACTTAACCCTAGAAGACAAGTCGACTCAAGGAAATATTTAATATTAAGCATTTAGCCTCCAGGATGAGAAGTCGGCCCATATAGCTCAGGAAAACAATATAAATATAAGTAGCCAGACCTTATTTGGTACACACAACTCAAAATTTCAACAGTGAAGAAGTGTGCAAGTCTAGGGAGTAGCTGTAGCCGCAACTACTGCAATCTATATTCTCGGTTTAGGCTCAAACCTTCTATTGGTTATGGTTGGACTTTCTGATCAGTCTTGGTTATATTTTCTTGGTGAATTATCTTTGATTGGCTATTGGTTTGCTTCCAGAATCATTCTATGTCAAGATTAAGGTGCTCGGGGGTGGCTTCGGCCTATGGTTGGGTGTCAATATTGTTATATTGTCCGTGGTTAAACGAGCACATCTATTAATTTCTAACAGGCTATGGACCCACACTATCTTCAGACAGTCTAACCGCTGGAAGATAGATTGAGAGGATTTGATCAGTTATAGTTACAGTTGCAACCAGTTTTTGCTGCAACAACGAAACCCTAACCCTCTTGTTGAGGCACCTTAAGTGATGAGATTGGCCTAATTTATAGATAGCCTAGTGCGCCCTATCTTAGGGCATCTCATGGTACTCTCAACAAGCTAAGACATCAATTTTGAGTTTTTGGTCAAATTCAAGGGTTGACCAAGTCAAAGCAATTATGACTTACTCTATGACATTAGAAAACAAGTTAGAAGGGGATTCCAACTTCAGAGCATGGAAGACAAGGATTGACCTCAAACTTTCCAAGAATAAAGTGTTGGATATCATGGAACCATAGTTCGAAGAAGGAAAAGAGAAAGAACCTCAGAGCGTTGCAGTTATGAAGAAGTTCAAAGACAATTCCATCGATTCCATGAGTATCATAGTGGACTCCATAAAATACCACTTGATACCCTATATCTCCCATCTTGACTCATCTAAGAAGATGTACGATGCCCTAACTAACCTCTTCTCCGCCAGAAACATTGGACACATAATGAGTCTGAAGAATGAGCTTCGTGACATGAAAATGAATGATGATGAAAGAATAACATCATACTTTGTGAGAATCTCTCAGTTAATAGATCAACTATAAGCTATTGAAGAAATCATTTCAGAGAAGGAGCTGGTAAATATAGTACTCAATGGTCTTCCCAAGACATGGGATGCATTTGCCGCAAGCATGAACACAAGGAAGGATTATCCCACATTTCAGGAACTTTGGACTTGTTATACACAAGAAGAATCAAGGATTAGTGAAAAAGATAAACCCCAAAAGAAATATGATGATCAAGCCTTCACAACATGGTTCAATAATTTTAGGAATAAAAAGAAGTTTGGCTTAAGGAAGAAACCAAATCAAGAGAAAGATATGTCCAAAATACAATGCTTCAATTGTCGAAAATGTGGCCACTACAAGAATCATTGTCCCGAGTTAAAGAAAATGAAGGAAACAAACAAAACATCAGTTTCCGAAGAAAGGGAACCCTCAAAGAAGGCCAAGCAGGATAAAAATACTTCTTCTTCTAAGACAAGGCAACAATATTCTTCATAATTCTTGTACATACCATGTTTACATAGTTTCTGTACATATCTTGCATATCTATTTCTTAGAACATAAGATGTTCAAAGATAAACAATACCTATGGAAGAATAAAAAGATAAGGATTTCCATCACAATGACTACAAGTCAAGAAATACACATGAAAAGATGAAGTACATTGACAATCCTTGGTAAAAATTCATGTGGAAACTATTAACATAAGTAACAACTGCAAGATAAGACAAAATCATAATCAAACTTGAAAAAACCTAGAAGAAGTAAAAACATAAAGAATTCAACAATCAAGAGGAAATTAGAAAAAGACTTGTGACACTTTGCAGAAGACAATAAAGATGCAGATGGGAGCGTGGAATCTCTTAGATGGAGGGATCCAATTATATAATTCCAAAAGAAGAGCATGCATTCATGCATGAAGCAAAGATTAGGAGGGAGCTAATCCTAAATAATATGATCCATCGAGGATTATGAAGTATCTATCCATGTTCCCATTGATGGTAGAAAAACGTGTTCAATTTGACTTTAGAAGAAGTATTCTTCGAAAAGAAGCCTTAAAGTATCCCTGGTTGTCCATGCACATCCATGATCCTATGGTGAAAGGAAGAAGTCATAATCTTCAGGGCATGGAATCTATAGAAAAATATATGGACCCAAGAGCTAAAGAGAAACATAAGGAAGAACATGAAGATTCCAAGAGAGAAAGAAAAGCCAGAACAACCGGTCATTATATCAAGAATCACAAGACTACTAGCTTGGTTTTAACCCACTAGAATCAATCAAGCAGAAGAAATGGAAGTTGTGATGAAGAACAATGTATGAAATACTTATGAATGGAAGCATCACGAGATTCAAAACTAGAGGTTCTCCCACATGGAGGGAGAATACTATGATGATAACTTGTTCCAGTAGCCAGACATACCTCTACCTGAGCCATTATATCTTTTTCAATCTCCATGGGTTGGAGTTTACATCAGATGAATGTAAAGACTGTTCTCCAGAGTAATTGAACAAGAATCATATGCAGATCAACCTCAAGGTTTTGAGGTATACCAAAAAGAGACCCTTGTATGCAGATGGAAGAAGATCTTGTATGGATCCAAACAACTTGGTGCAAAGCCTCTCATGCACAACAAAAGCATGGTGAAAAATTTCTATGACAGAGATCATAATGGTTACTCAAAATTTCAGGATGATGGATTGCTAATCCATGACAAACTCTCATGATGACAGAAGAAGTGCCACTTGGATATGTTTCAGTTTGAACCTTGCCACGATGTCATGAGCTAGCAAGAAACAAAAGTGTTGAATCCAACCATGATATAATGTAATGATCAAAGCCATATGAAGCCTTCAGAGAAAAACCAATGTTCCAGAAAGACCAAAGTACATTGAGATCAGGCATTAGATTCTCCATGATGAAGTATAAAAAAGAGAAGCGGTTCTCTGATATATCTCCACAGATGAGCAGATAGAAGATATTTTGGTAAAGCCTCTATCCAAGATGAAAAATATTTCGTACTCAGAAGAACAAGATGGAGCTCGTGGATACGACTTCCTTATTGAAAAAGGAAGAGATTGCTCCCAGGTTGGGAGGGAGCACTGATGTGTTATTGATTTATGGACAATCATTTTTCAATTCAAAAATGGTCCAGGATGAGCAGTTCCTTTCTAGTTCGGAAAGTGGTTTGATATTTTTGACGGACATACATTTTCCATTTCGGAAAGTGGTTTGAGATTTCTGACGGACAGGCATTTTCCAATTCAGAAAATGGTCCAGATTAGACGGTCATTTTTCGTAATGAAAATTGTTCAATAGATTGTTGATGTACCATAGACAACAATTACCCTTGTGGCCAGTGTGGGAGAATGGTCTAGAACATTATTTCTTGTTGGAAGTCACTCTCAGTAGTGGTCAAGTAGAATGGTCCGCCTCGCCGAGCATTCATTCTTTTGAAGTTCACAGTTGTGATTAGTTTCGAAGAATGGTCCGTTTTGGAGGTTGGTGCAGGACAATCATTTCCTTAGGAAATGGTCCAGACAGTCATTCCCTAGGGAAGACTCATTCTCTCCAGGTTGCACTTTGTTTAGTGCCGGAGGAATGGCCCAGTTAGGTGAATGGTACAGGTTCAACAATCAGGGACATGCATTCCCTAGGGAAAACTCATTCTCTCCAGGTTGCACTTTGTTTAGTGCCAGAGGAATCGCCTAGTTAGGTGAATGGTCCAGGATCATAAATCAAGACAATTATTCTTCTATGATTGAGAATAATAGCCCAGATATCTCATGGCTGATGTTTTACTTTCTGAGGGCAGATGCTCTTCCATATCTCACATATGTGAGTGGAAGAATGGCCCAGATGACTTAGTTTATATCATGATATTGTTTTTCTATGCAGGTTGATATCAGATGATATGATTGCTATGGAGACTGTATGTCTCTGGATAGTAGATGTATGCTACTGTGGTGGATGTGTTCCACTAGTTGTGACTATGTGTCATTGATTAAGTAGTTGTGTGCTACTTGGTGTGGTAATGTACCACTGGATTGTAGTTGTGTACTACTATGGATAGACACAATTGTGTTCTATTGAATGACATTGTTTTGATTTCCATGTAGACTATTGGTAGTGTTGAAAATGATTATCAACTAGATGGATAGTCAGTGTGCTTGTGGAAAGACATTCTCCGGGCAGAGAATGGTCCAGATAGAACAAATTGTTGGTGGACATGTATTCTCTCTGCGGAGAATGGTCCAGGTTGATAGTTTGTTGACATGTCATGGACTAGTATTTTCCTAAGGCACATATTGTGGCCCGATTAGGAAAATGGTTCAGGACCAATATTTTCTAAGGCATATAGGTTGAGATATATCTCTGTGACTTGATTAGAAAACAATCCTAGATTGATATTCCTATAGGAATGGTCTCTGTAGTCCATGGCGTAGCTTTTAGCATCTGTTGGATAGTCATTCTTCTAGGACGTATGTCCAGATTAGAAGAATGGTCCTTGTATCACTCTGTGGAGTGAGTGACTTATTCAACATCATGCTTGATTACTCAGATAGAGTATGGATTCGAGAGATGATGCATTTGATGCTATTAGATGATAGTAATGATGGTGCTTGTAATATAATCATGAGATAGGTTGTACGACTATGATGATACTACTAGTTGAATGGTATGTTTGTGCTCAAGACCATTGCCTTCAATACCTCCCTAGCTAGGAGGGAGTGTTGATATTGTGGTAGTTGCAGGAGGTATTTACCTCCACGTGTAACCCTAACGAGAATAGAATATTTCGGGAAGCAAGAAGAAACCCTAAAGAATTAAAATTAACCCTAGAAGACAAGTCGACTCAAGGAAATATTTAATATTAAGTATTTAGCCTCCAGAATGAGAAGTTGACCCAAACAGCTCAGGAAAACAATATAAATATAAGTATCCAGACCTCATTTGGTACACACAGCTCGAAATTTCAGCAGTGAAGAAGTGCGCACTCCAGAAACTGGGCAAGTGCGCAAGTTTGGGGAGTAGCTGCAGTTGCAACTACTGCAATCTGTATTCTCGGTTTAGGCCCATAACTTCTATTGGTTATGGTTGGACTTTCTGATCAATCTTGGTTATCTTTGCTTGGTGCATTAGCCTTGGTTGGCTATTGGTTTTCTTCCAGAATCATTCTCTGTCAAGGTTAAGGTGCTCGGGGGTGGCTTCGACCTATGGTTGGGTGACATTATTGTTATATTGTCTATGGTTAAACGAGCACATCTATTACTTTATAACATTAAGTTTAAGGGTGAGGTTAGAAAGGATACTTGTATTAGAGGATAAGCAATTTAAGTGGAACAATAGAAAGACTTCATGTTTGCATATCAAGTTTGACATCTTTATTATTGTCACTTAAGTGAGTATTGATAAGTACTTAGTAGCTTATAATACCCAGTGTCCTTATTTTCAAATATGAACTAACACCTACTCTAGGAGATATTTCATGTTCTTGTTCTCGGACAAGATCATCTTAGTATTGATACCAAGAAACTATCCTTCATATAAAATATATTGTATCAGAAACACCGATCTTAGTATTGCTACCAATAAACTATCCTTCATATAAAAGATGTTGTATCAGAAACAATGTTGTTCTTGTTGTCTCAGACATGTTATTTCATGAAAGCTATCATGAAAATGTCTTTCTAGGCTTGTAGCAATTACCTCTATCCTTGTCCTTATTCTTGTTTTGATTTACTATCATAAACATATTGTCTTGGATCTTTCTTTTGTTTCTTGTCTTGTTCTGGGCAGGTACCCTTGTGAAATATGTTGACAAATATTTGATGAACAATATTTGTGGAAGTTGTCATAGAATACATTTATAAGGATGACACAATGCTTGCAACAACTTCTAGATGGGCAACACTCAAAATAGATAGAAACAAACTTAAAGAGACTCAGAGGGAGTCAAACTCGGAGGAAGTCAGTAGTCAAAAGGAAACCAAAACATGCTTGTGACACTTTGCAGAAATCAAAGAGAGATGCAACAGACAAGCATGGATCCTCTCAGATAGAGGTAATTGATTGCATAATTCCAGAAACATGCAGTCTCATAATAAAAACAAGGAAGTTCTTGATATTGCTCATTCATGCATGAAGCCGAAATTAATAATTCATGAATACTAATCTAGTTCTAGATATATCTCATTCATGCATGCAGTCGGGATTAAGAAGGAATGGAGCTAATCCCCAATGATATGATCCATTGAAGAATTCATGAATACTATGAAGTATCTGTCCATGTTCTTCATTGGAAAGTAGAAACCATGATAAACAACACGTGTTCAACTTGACTCTAGAAGAAGTATTCTTCGAAAAGAAGACTTGAATATCCTTGGTTGTCCATCTAAATTTATGTTCCTATGGAAAAAGCAAAAAGTTGGAACCTTCAGGAAGGAAGGGCATGGAATCTATGGAAGATTCCATGGACTCCAACGTTGAAAATAAAGATGGGGAAGAACATGAATATTCCAAGAAAGAAAGAAAAGCCAGAAGAACAAAATTGAACCAGTTATTATACCGAAAATCATAAGACTACCAGAATGGTTTGAATCCACTAGAAGTAGTCAAGAAGAAGGAATGGAAGGAAGATGTGATAAAGAACAATATATGTGAGAAATTGTGAAAAAGACTTATAAATGGAAGCATTGATAGATACAAGGTGAGATTTAGGGCTAGAGGGTTCTGCCTGAAGGAGGGTGAAGACTATGATGACAACTTGTTCCAGTAACCAAATATACCTCTACCTGAGCCATTATATCTCTTGCAGTATCCATGGGTTGGAGTTTACATCAGATGGATGTAAAGACTGTTCTTCTCAATAAAGTAATTGAAGAAGAATCAAATGTAGAGCAACCTCAAGGTTTTGAGGTATACCAGAAAGAGACCCATGTATCCAGATGGAAGAAGACCTTGTATGGATTCAAGCAACTTGGTGCAGAGCCTCTCATGTACAACATAAGTGTGGTGAAAACTTCCTATGAAAAAGGAAGTGTATCGAAATGGTTCTTCAGAAGTATAGGATAATGGATTACAAATCCATGGAAAACTCCCATGATGACAGATCTGAAGAAGTTGAGAGACTCTAATCCAGTAGACCCGTCCCTGTATCGACAATTGAATGGCTCGTTAATGTAATTGCAGAATACTTAGCTAGATATTTTCTTTGTTGTGAAAATAGTTCCAGGTGGAACCTAGCCATGAGAATTGAATAATTGCAAAGAATGCCTTGAAATATCCTCGTGGGGTGTTTGAGTTATGATATACAGTTGCGTGGATTTATCGATTTAGATTGGGTAGGTAGTCCAAATGATAGAAGAAGTGCTTCTTGGATATGTTTCAGTTTGAGATTTCCATGATATCATGGGCTAGCAAGAAACAAAAGTATGTTTCACTCAACACTACAGAAGCAGAATATACTGTAACTTGTGATTCTTGTACATAAGAAGTGTGGCTCCGTAAGTTGGTTTTTGAACTGTTTGATTAGGTGCTAGATTCGACCGTGATATATTATGATAACCAGAGCAGTGTGAAGATCTCAGAGAACCCGATGTTCCATTACATGTCGAAGCACATTGAGATCAAGTACTATTTTCTGCATGATAAAGTCCATAGGAGAGAGGTGGTTATCCAGTATAACTCCATTGATGAGTAGATAAAAGATATTTTGGTAAAGATTCTGTCGAAGATGAAAAGTTTGCGTACGTAAGGGACAAGCTGGACTCATGGAGATGAATTCCTTATTGGAAAGGGAAGTGATTACTCCCCAGGTTGGGAGGGAGCACTGATATCTTATTGATATATGGATAGTCATTTTTCAGTTTGGAAAATGGCCCAGGTTGGGAAGTCACTTTCTAGTTCGGAAAGTGGTCCAAGATTTTTGATGGACATTCATTTTCCAGTTTGAAAAATGATCCAAAAAGGGCAATCGTGTTTCAACATATTGTTGATGTACCATAGACAACGATTCCCCTTGTGTCCAACATGGGGGGGGTGGTGGTATAGGATAGTCATTCTCGTTGGAAGTCACTCTGAGAATTGGTTAAGTAGAATGGTCTACCTCTTCGTGCAGTCATTGTTTTGAAGTTCACAATTGTGAGCAGTTTTGAAGAATGGTCTAATGTAGGAGGTTGGTGCAGGACAATCATTCCCTAGGGCAGTCTCATTCTCTCTAGGTTTCACTATGAATCGCGCCGAAAGAATGGTCCAGGTTCAACAATCAGGGACAATTATTCTTCCATGCTTGGGAAGAATAGTCCAGACAACACATGGATGATGTTTAAATTTTCGAGGGCAGATTCTCTTCCAGATATCACAAATGTGAGTGGAAGAATGGACCAGATGACTCAGTTTGTATCATGACATTGTTGATGCAGGTCAATATCAGATGATATGATTGTTATAGAGACTGTATGTCTCATGAAAATAGTTGTATACTACTGTGGTGGATTTGATCCACTGGCAGTGACTATGTGTCACTGGTTAGTAGCAGTGTGCTACTAGGAGTGGTTGTGTACCACTGGATAGTAGTCGTATACTACTATGAATAGAAACAATTGTGTTCTATTGGATGTAATTGTTCTGATTACCATGGAGACTATATAGCTGGATAGTGATTATGGTGCTCATGAGATAGCCTGTGTGGCTATGATGATGCTACCAGTTGAATGGTCTATTTGTGCTCAACACCATTGTCAATAAATACCTCCCTAACTAGGAGGGAGTGTTGATATTATGGTATATGCTAGAGGTATTAACCTCTACGTGTAAATTTTGATGAGACTAGAATATTTTGGGAAGCAAGAGAAACCCTAAAACGTTGGATAATAACCCTAGAAGACAAGTCGATTAAGGAGAATAACTAATATTGATTTATTAGCCTCCAGGAAGAGAAGTCGACCCAATTAGGTGAGTTGGAGCAGTATAAATAGAGGGCGCTAGAGCTCATTTGTACTCACTCACTCTCACAATTTCATAAGGACAAGTGGTGCACATGACTAGAGGAGAGCCACAATTGTTGCAGTAGTGACTTGGTATTTAGTTATGGTTTGGAATTTTTGACTTGGTTATGGTTTGGATTGTCTACTTGGTATGATAGCTTTGGATAGAAGTACACTATCTTGATTGGATAATGGTTCTAGGGTTTGCTTCCAGAATTATTCTATCTGTCAAGTTTAAGGTGCTCGGGGGTGGCCTTTGTGCCTATGGTTGAGTGACAATATTGAGATATTGCCTATGGTGAAACGAGCACATCTACATTATTCTAACACTCCTTATTTTTATGTGTTGATGGTTGATGCTTTGGGATACTTGTTAGAGTTTTCTCATATTGTAGGGAAGGTTCGAGGCATTTATCCCCTGGATGGTTTTAATATGGTTAAAAACCACTTTGTTGATAATTCTCTCCTCTCTGTGAGTTTTGAGCAGGGATCATGTGACAGAGCCCCTGCTTGCCTAGATATGTTCAATGTTTCTTTAGGTTCTATGGTTAATGATTTCAGGACATGCTATTGGTTGGTTGGGTTGGCTATGTTGTTGGATTGGACTCTGTAGGAACATAAAATACCAAGTTGATGAGAACCCTATAGAATTATCATTTTTTAGAGGTCGCATTTAGTGGTTGTTTTTAACCCCATTTCAAAAAGTGGTGCTATTGGTAGCACCTTTTTTTCAAGGTTAAAATTATAAAAAAATTCAACCATGATTTGTAAAGCTACAAACAAAAACCTTGCAACCATGATCTGATTCATTCAAATATCTATGAATCCATGTCATTAGCTATGTAGATATGTAATATTTATTATGTTGCTTTCATTRATGATTCTTCTAAAAATACCTAGTTATACTTTATGAAGACTAAGGATGAGGTATTTAACAAGATCCAAGAGTTTAAAGCTTTTGTTGAGAACCAAACAGGTAGGAAGATCAAGATATTGGGATTGGACAATCGTGGGGAGTATACCTCTAATGAATTTAACTCTTTTTGAAAAAAAAAGTATAAAAAGGGAATTTGACAATATTGTACAAAACGTAGTGGAATGGGTTCGCTCGGAGAAAGAACAAGTCCATAGTAGATATTGATAAATTCATGGTTCTTGACTTAGATCTACACATGTTCCTTTGGGAAAAAGTATGTTGCACTACAATCTACATACTAAACATAGTTCGTCATAAGGTGTTGAAGGAAAAGACTCTAGATGATGCCTTCACAGAGGAGAAACCAAAGGTTTCTCATTTTAGGTGTATGGGAGTCCAGTTTACATTCATGTTCTATAGGAGAAGAGGACGGAACTTGAACCCTCTGGCTTGAAAGGTGTTCTAGTTGGCTACAATGCGTCCTCTAAAGCTTACAATATATATACTCTATCCTAAAGGAAAATAGTAGTAAGCCGATATGTGAAGGTTGATGAGGATGAATGTTCTTCTAGGGTCCAGAGGCTCCCAATAGTGCTTGAGGAGGAGACATCACTTGCTTCTCCAAGCATTAATCCATATGTTTCAAGGAGTTCAGGTTCAAGTCAGATAAGTTCCAATATAGGGACATAGACAAACTTAGCACCTAGTTTAGCGAGGAGATGCATGTGACTTATACAAATATTGCAAGAGGCAGATGAACAAGCTGGTGCTACAAATACTTCTTTTTGATTTAGGCATCATCCTAAGAATTTTCCTAGTTATATTGCATTGATGTCTTCCATCACTGATGTAGAGCCTTCCAACGATGACGAGGAAACAAGTGAGAAAGAATTGAAAAATTCCATGGGGGAGGACTACAACTCCATCATGTTGAATGATGCGTGGGATATTGTGCAAAGACCATAAGAGAAATTGGTTCATTAGAGAAATTTTGAGGTAAAAAATGGGTCTCAAAACAAAAAAACATACATTATCAACATAAACTTTAAAAAAACCAACAGGATTCAAGATGATGATATCAACCGGAAGGATAAATAATTTTGGATGGAAAGAAAAAAAACTACCTCTATAGATGATTTCAGGGGCTAAATTTCGGCAATGGGCTAATTTTCCATGGTTTTTCCCAAAAAGATTCACCAATTTCCATTTTTTCTAAAAACGTCTTGCTCAAATTCCATAGAATAAAATTATTTTACCTTAAAAATCGCCAAAATTTTATAGAAACTAAATAAAATTCTTAGAAATTTGAATATTTTTACAAAACCATTGCCAATTTTTTTATATTTTGCATATTAAGGACTAGTAAGATTAGCCCATGTTTCTACATTTTAATATAAATTTCCATCCTTAAAATGATCTACTTCTCTATCATATTTTTGACTTATCTTCTTATAGGTTTAATTAAGTTTAAACCTTATCACAAGGACAATCCAAAGTATGACAAAACTTAGGAAGTTTTCTCAAGGAGGAAAATTTAATCAAATCTTCAAGGATTGCAAGAAATTTCAATTTTAAGCAAAAAACTAAGTCCTAAAACATTAGTCTTTAGGGATATAAAAATAAATGATGAATAGCACAGGTTGTAATCCATACCCCATCCAATCACAAATCTTTGCAAACTGCTACTCAAATAAGAAAAGTGACCATAGTCTTACCGTCATCAAACAAAAAATATTTTCACCAAGAATAAGAGAGAGTTACACCACAATGTTTGAGCAACAACCATTCCTTTATTCTCCATTCCAATCCCATTACAAATCAAGATGGATTCTTCTTTTATAGGTGAAGACGAAGCCCTAAACCATTTACAAAAAACCATGGGTGAGAAGAATACCATGGGTAGAACTATTGAACCATGAGCCAAATAATATTTATATATGCTATTTAGAATGATTTTCTCCGTTGATGTGGTTAAATCATAAATAAATAATCCTTTTCTCTTCCTTGACAAGGTCATTCACCACAAAATAACAATTTTTCATGATATACCCCCTTTATGAAAGGGTCAAAATGGTTAAATAAGCTCAACACCTTCCTTCATTAATGAAATAAATCGCGTGCCAAGGTGAAATTCGCCCTTCCACTTAAGTTGAGACATTAAACATGTGCTCAAATAGAAAGGGGGTGCTCCACATGTCCAATAACATTCCAATGTGCTATATTTACCTAGGATGATGGGTCTAACCCCTTAGAAAATCACTAATTCATGGCTCCAAGTGACAATTTCCTAGTAAACATACCATTTTAATTTAATTTAAACACTTGCCTAAGTTTTAGCTAGGGAAACATCATTAATAATTTTAAATAATCCCACTCTTAAGGAAAACCCATATTTCCTTAGTCGTTTAGGTGGAGGATAGGCTATTAGTGAGATTAGTGATGGAAGGGGAGAAGGAGAATGTTCATGTGATGACTCTCAGAGTTGTAGACATGCATAGGCCATTTTATCCTTTTTATCTCTAGCTTCATTTTAGCTAGGCATCCTTTTCATATTTTCCTTCGAGGGGGAGCCTTTACTACTTTGATCTGCACACAGTTCCCCTTTCTTTTCTTTGATTTTTTCTAAGTCCTTTTTTCTTTAGATAAGCATTTTTCTGTTCGGACTTCA
>SNQJ01S0054688.1:71559-95311 GCA_010110895.2 Picea sitchensis
ATTACACATGGAGTATTGATAGAGTGACTTGATCACCAAGGAGTATATGAGCATATGAGGTAAGCACTTCATGGTTCATCTTTTGTCTTCCGACATCATGTCGCAAAATGGAGAATGGAAAGGATGGAGTCTGGAACTGATCCAAGATGATTGAAATCTCGTGCAGGTAGGTACATGATACTATTGTAAGGGTATCCAAAGGTTTCTACCCTTGAGAGGGTAACATCTGGCTCCTACTCATGGAAATGCACTCCATGCAATAGTATATGAGAACTCTAGATTCTTCATAGACAAGTGACCTACACACACTATGGAAACCACAAAGCACTTAAAATTATAGGGTGATCTACTACCCTGATCAGATGAAAAATGTCTACTGCATCAAATCAAAATTTTGACTAAGTCTTAAGGAAAGAAATTAAAGCAATATGCATAAAACATGATTTAGACAAATCAAGCAATTACAAGAAAATAAACACACAAATGACAAACAATCATACATGAAAAAAAAATGCTTTCTAATCTATTTCTCAAAATATCTTATTCATACCTACCCAACTAGCTAACTAAGGTTAGCTAAGGAATGTGGTTGCTAGGTGAAATCAAATATCCAATGCAACCGCTCAAGGAACTTGTCAATAATTCAGGTTCTTCAATTGTGTTTGGTTACCAATCAAAACAGGGATATGCCAAATGTTATGTGGGTCTCAGGAAAAATATCATCCATAGCTAACTCAAGAAACCGAGCAAGGTTATATCTATCAAGAACGGGGCTCAAACTATGCCAAGGTTGGTGCATACTTCCGCAAACTTCCTCCATCCATAGTTCAATAGGGATAATGCAATCAACATGGTTGGTCAACCTACTGACATCATGTGTCAAATTATTGAGGAAGAAAGGATTATAAGGTGACTCCAGCTGGGAGAAAAGTTGAATGTCAAAGTCTCCTTTAGTCAAAGGAAAAGAGGAAGAATATTCACGAGTCAAAGGAAAATCAGAAAGATGAAGGCACTAGTAGGTCAAAGGTAGGCTCTTCGAGGAAGTTGATAAGGAATACACTATATCCAAAATCATCCTATCATTTTCATCCTTTTCACAAAGATTGGAGAAAATCATGTCACATTTCCCAAGACTTGGACTAGTTGATATTTCGTCATGATTTTGTAAGTTGATGTCATATCCAAGTTCATCAGTCAAGTCTTCACCCTCACATTCAGTATCATAAACAAAGTCTTTATGAGGTAGAATAATGAGATACCAAACATAGGAAACAATAAAAAAATGAACCTACTTCCTGCAATTAGATCCAACTACCAAAGGGACGAAGTGATGAAGCCAATGCATTCCCTTGGGCTAAATCGCTTTGGTTCCTTTAACCCTTGAATTTGATTTAGGTGAGACGTTGTCAATGAGAAATGATAATGCACCCAATGAAGAATATGCAAACATAATGTTATGAAAAGATCCAAATGTGAGAAATGAACATGTTCGCTTGAAGAAGTCGGGTTGGCTCTTATCAGATTTGAGATTCATAACCGTCGGTGAAAGTAGAGCCCATATAATATTCCATGTCCCTCAATGAATAATGAAATCGAGCACTTCAAATGTGAGATCAAGTTCTAGGGTTAAATTAAAATTAAATCATGAAACCAATCGTAACCCTATGGTATGCTAACTGCTAAAAAACAATTTAAAAAAAAATCCTCTAGCATGAAATATGTTAAATATGAATGATATTCTATTGAGCTAAAAAAAAATGATGTGAAATTTTTTAAATGGGCTAGATTAGAAAAATCCTAGAAATGCCTTTTTCATTCATTGGGCGATGAGGTCCCTTTTTATTTTGGTGAAATAATTTAAAGAAAATATAAGAAAACAACCTTAGAGATCCTTATACCAAATGATGAGCCCAAGGACAATCCAGAGTACGACACAAGTTAGGAATTTTTGTCAAGGAGAAAAATTTAATCAAATCTTCAAGGGTTGCAATAAATTTCAATTTATATGCAAACAACTAAGTTAGAAAGCATTTGTTCTTACAAATATAAAAATAAATGAGGAATAACATAGGCTTTAAACCATACCTCATCCAATCACAAATCTTTGTAAACCCTTAATTAAGAATTGTGGCCATAGTCTTACCATCATCAAACACAAAAGATTTTCACCAAGAATAAGAGAGAGTTACACCACATTGTTTGAGAAACAACCATTCCTTTATTCTCCATTCAAATCCCATTACAAATGAAGAGGCATATCCGTTTTATAGGTGAAGAGGAATCCCTAAACCATTTACAAAAAAACCATGGGTGAGAAGAATACCATGGGTAGAATTATTGAAACATTAGTCAAATAATATTTATATGTGCTCTTTACAATGATTTTCTCCTTGATGCAGTCAAATCATAAATAAATAATGTTTTCCTCTTCCTTGACAAGGTCAATCACCATAAAATAATATTTTTCATGATATACCCCCTTTAGGAAAGGGTCAAAATAGTCAAATAAGCTCAACACCTCCCTTCATTAATGAAATAAATCACTAAGATGAAATTCGCCCTTCCACTTAAGTTGAGACATTAAACATGTGCTCAAATAGAAAGGGGGTGCTCCACGTGTCTAATAACATTCCAATGTGCAATATTTATCTAGGATGATGGGTCTAACCCCTTGGAAAATCACTAATCCATGGCTCCAAGTGACAATTTCCTTGTAAACAAAACATTTTAATTTAATTAAACACTTGCCTAAGTTTTACCTAGGGAAACATCGTTAATAATTTTAAATAATCCCACTCCTAAGGAAAACCCATATTTCCTAAATCGTTTAGGTGGAGGATAGGGTATTAGTGAGATTAGTGATAAAAGGGGAAAAGGGGAATGTTCATGTGATGACTCTAAAAGTTGTAGACATGCATAAGCCATTTTATCCTTTTGATCTCTAGCATCATTTTAGCTAAACATTCTTTTCATATTTGCGTTCGAGAGGGAGCCTTTACTACTTTGATCTGCACACACTTCCCCTTTATTTTCTTTGGTTTTTTCGAAGTCCTTTTTTCTTTAGATAAACATTTTGTTCTTTGGACTTCAAGGGGGGGGGACCATAGTGAAGTAGTTTATACTTTATTTGACTTTTCCTTGCACCTCTTTAGCCTTCATGGCTTTATTTAACATATGTTTTTTTTGTTTTTTTTTTTTACCTTTGACTAGCCATACATGACGAGATGCTATGTTTTTAATGTGGGTGGAAACGAGTGATAGCAGGGAAATGGAAAGTGCTTAATGTGCTTAAGATATGGATTGTGCAACTGAATCTAAACAACTAGTAGTATGGATCATTTTAGAAGATGTCATAATTCTACCCAAGAACATGTTTCCCATGGTAAGATGACACAAGTGAGATGACTCTATATGCTATGACATCCTAGTCAACCCTCATAAGGTAACCACAAATTCATGACATGCCAGGTGGTTATATCATCAAAACTAAACAAATATTACGCTTGGAGTATCAATAGTCACTGGATCACCAAGGAATATATGAGCATCTGAAGTAAGCATGTCATGGTTCAACTTTTGTCTTCCGACATCATGTCGCAAAATGGAAAATGGAAAGGATTGAATCTGGAACTAATATGAGATGATTGAAATATCTTGTAGGAAAGTACATGATACAATTGTAAGGGTATCCAAAGGTTGCTACCCTTGAGAGGGTAACATGCATCTCATGGTGGAAATTCCTAAAGGCATACTTACCCGGATTAGGAAATATTGCTTCAATTATCTCTGGAAAAGAAATGCGGAATATAAGGGTCTCCATTTGGTTAGCTGGAAATGCCTCACAAATCCCAAAGAATCTAGAAAGGTTGGGGACTAAAGGATAGAGTAAAATTCGGGCAGTCCCTTGCGGCCAAATCATTATGGGTATTTCTTACCCAAGAAAGCCTTTAGAAAAATATTTTAATCACCAAATATATTGCTTTGCTCTCAATTGTGGATTGAATATATCTAAGGAACACGCATATCCCAACCGCTTCATCATAGTGGAGGGATTTATCACAATCCTTTCCTGTAATAGGTAATTTCCTTGGAAGGTTGGAAACGATGTCCGGGTGAGGATTGGATCTGACACGATCGTTGGTTGCAATGGTGGTGTCTTCTTGGGGCAAGACTAATCCTGTCACTCAAAACGAAAGGCATTTACACTCTGAAACAAGTGGCTAATAGGGAGGCAACGACCTAATAGGCAGGCGACGACCATATGGTCTCAAGTGTGGCTCACTTCCACATATTTAGAACTCAAATCCACCTAGACACACGCCTAAACTAATTTCACCTCAACCTTACAGAAAGAACAGATCCATCAAACAAAGAGCAATGGTGAATTAGCTTTGGTCATATCCTAAATCCGGTGGGTCATACTCTGCCAAGCTTAGATACACTTTAATGGTCTGCGAGGACAATAATCCCTCGTGGTGGTATAAACTGATCTGAAATGTCAAAAGTCCCTCGAAGGCTATCCTCTTGTTCTGGTTGATCCTCAAAGGTCGAGCATTAACTTGGGATCTATTACAAAATATTGGTTTTCAGGGCCCGGGCATTTGTCAACTTTGTTTCCAGGCGAAGGAAATGAATTCTTATCTTTTTCTACACTATGAATTCGCCAAACAGGTTTGGGATGATTTGGAGAAACGCACAGGTATCTCGATGATTTGGGCAAAAGACAACATTCCCAACTACTTTAAATATTTTTTCTTAAATACACGACTATCTGAATGGAAAGCGTTGCCTCTCTTAGTAGCTTGGGGATTTTGGCTAGCCCGAAATGAGCACTTATTCGAAAATAAAGCATATACATTCATAAAAGTATCACAAAAAGTTATTGCTCTGGCACGATTTTATAAGTCTCTCCCTACCACTCAAATTCCTAGAATGCTCAATCCATTGTGCATAGACAAGTTCAAGCCCTAGGGGTTCTTTGATGGGGGCATGTCAAGGTCCAAACAAGACTTGTGGGCTTGTGTTCTCATTGCATATATCTCCAACACATTCCTATCTTGGGAAAGGAAACATTGGATCTGGCACCAACAACTTGGTAGAGCTCTCTACCCTTCTTGCGTTCCTAAAGTTGGCGACAATTAAGAGGATCAATAATTGTCATGTATATGGTGAGTCAAAAATATGTATTGGATGGATGAATAATTTGAATCAACTTCATCATTTGGATATGCTCCAATTGGGTCAGAAGTTACATACAATTGCTAGAACTTTTAATGAACTTCATTTCTCCCATATCTTATGGGAACTAAATTCCAAATCTTATGGGAACTAAATTCCAAGGCTGACACCCTTTCTAAAGAGGCACTCCAACTTTCTGCCAATGTTTTGGTTTGGGAAGAATTCCTTTATGTTCTTTTCTCGATCGAGTCGAGGACTCTTTCTTTTAGCTCTAATGCTACTATGTTTTTGTTGCATATCTAATGATGTAATTTTGATACTTTTTTTTTATCACTGTTAGAAAAACAGGATCGCGGAGCAATAAAATAAAACAAATGCGGAAATAAAACACAGAAGATACACAATACAATAGAGACACAAATATACGTGGTTCACCCAGTGTGGGCTACGTCCACCAGAGAAATTGCCAGGTCCTTCCTTTATTATTATCCAACAAATAAATGAATACAACTTATAACACACCCGTTGTAACTTCCTCTTCTTTTCTCACAGTCTCCTCACTCAGAATACAATATTCGCAATGATACAGTCGCAATACCTTTCCCTCATAAAAGAAGGTTGCCTTCTAGGGCAAAAAACCCTAACATAACTTCTATTGGTAGATCTGCGACCTTATAATAAGTGGTCCAAATTTACTATGAAATTACAATATACATTTACAAGGCAAGTTTTCCTCCAGTCCCCTACGTGGAGGAGTGTACATTCTTTCAGGGTGTAAAGTCTTCATGGGGTATAAACATGACTGAAAACAAAGACCTCTGGATCAAAAAGATAATCAAAGTCCACAACCAACAATCACAACTACATGACTGTCAAGAGCTCCTCATTGGTGTTTGGTTGGTTGAACCAAATCTAGTTTGCGCATTAACGCCTTTTGAATGTACAAACTATTATCCTAATAGAAAGTACGTTTTTTTCGGGGATATATATATATATATATATATATATATAAAGTTTATTTTAGATTTTTATTTTAGTTTTTTCTAAACAATTATTTTTTAAAATAATTTTCTTAAATTATTTTAAAAGAAAATGATAGTGGAGTAGAGGCAAAAAATGCAATTTTGATTGCAACAATGATAGTTTTTTCATACCATGTTTTCAAATATTTGGAATTTTAAGTCCAATGTAAGAAAGGGTGCTAATGCTAGCACCTCTTTTTTATTCAAAAGTTGATTTTAAGATTTTGGTTGTAATGGGACAAATTGTTAAGATCGTGGTTTCAAATAGGTTGTTATTTTAACCTCAAAAAAACCAAAAGGATCTTGTTCAAAGCACCATTTTTAGATTTCGAGATGGATTTTAAGATTTTGATTATAGTGGTACAAATTGTTAAGTCCATGGTTTTAAATCAATGGTAATTTTAAACTTGAAAAGAAAAAAGAATACTACTAATAGCACCACTTTTCAATTTGAAGGTTGATTTTAAGGCACCACTTTTCAATTTGAGGGTTGATTTTAAGGCACCACTTTTTAATTTGAGGGTTGCAAAATGTTGTAATTTTAACACCCCCCTAGATAATAAAGGGTGTCATTGTTGGCACCACTTTTTGAAATGAGAATTAAAAGACCACTAAATGTGACCTCTAAAATACGAGAACTTTAAAAGGTTTTCAACAAGTTGGTAACTATGATTAACTTGGATTTAGATTTGGTAGATCCTTTGGTGGATAGACAATTGATTGGTCCTTAATATATATGTTTTCAGTGAGCACCTTGAGCCAACGCATGGTTGAGTCGACGGAGATTCACTGGATAGATACAAAACATGTGCTATGACATTTGAAGGGCACAATTCATAATGGTTTGAGATATGCAAGGGACGTTCAGTTGATGCTACATGGATTTGTCAATTTTGACTGGAAAAATGCATTTTATAAGAAGAGTACTTTAGGGTGTTGCTTCAGGTTGGGTCTAAGAGTGATTCCTTGGTTTAGTAGAACATAAGGTTCAATGACATGGAGTTCAATAGAGGTAGAGTACAGGGCAACGAGCACTACTAGTTGTGAAGCCATCTGGCTTTGCAAGTTGATTGTAAAACTGATAGGTGAGATGTTGGAGCCCATAGTGGTCTACTATGACAATCAAAGTTGTATCAAACTATCTAAAAATCCAATGTTCCATGACCACTCCAAGCACCTTGACATCGGGAACCATTTTCTCAGGTAAAGGGTTCATAAGGGAGCAGTTACTCTAAAGTATATTCAGATAGATTAACAAGTCATTGATATCTTGACTAAACCCCTGGCCAAGGGTAAGTTTGAGATGTTTAAGGAGAGGCTTGGATTGGTGGAGAACACTTTCTTGGTAAAAGGGAGTGCTAGATTGTACCTCGAATCATCTTCTGCAGGTCTGGGCACATTGGTGAACAAATCTGAACGCTTCAACGGGGAAAAGGTGCACTTCTTTAGCAATTTGGCACATTAGTTATGAGGGAGTAACTGGTGTTATAAGAGTGGATTGCTATTCTATCTTCAGCGATCTCTTCTCAGTAGTGTGCAGGCAGTTTACATGCCATTTCTCAGTTATAAAAAAAGAGGGCACATGCAATTGCATGTGTTAACTTCAGTTTTTTAATTTTTAGCTTAAGTCTAAGTTCAATTCGGCACATGCAGTCTAGTAGGTAGAGTGCATGCTTGCATGCCTTAGATCATCTTTAGTGAAGGTGTTGTGCAGGTGTCCAGATTCATTGTACCTACTCTTCTTCTGAACAACACACAGTGAATTAGTTCGCTGTTGTTTTCCTGTAGCAGATTTTATTTCAGAATTAATGAGCAAGCAGTGATAGGTTTTGACGGTGCACCAACTGAGTTTCTGTTTTTTTCTTTTAACAGTGATTTAGCAAGTGTGCTGTAAATTCTGTTTTTTTTTCCTGCTTAACAACAATGATGTGATTTAGGACAGCCCTGTGAGTTTCCGTCATAACTTTTCTGCAGTGTGTTTGTAGACTTTAACATCATTAGAACAGCAGTTTTGAGTGGCTTTCAGGTTTCAACAGTCTAGTATTTTATGAATTCTTTTAATGCAAAGCCTCCAATCCCCCCCCCACCATCTACGATCCCTTTGGCTTTAATGCCCATGTTGCCGTGACCAGCAACATCTCTCATTAGAGTTCAAGGTTTTTTATTTGTAGATTGACTAGCCACCCACCCCCCCAACCTTCTCCCTCGGATCTGGCTTCCTTCCTAATACTGGGGCTATTGCTTTGCTATCGCTTTGTTTCATTATCGTTTTGCTTCTTTGCTAGCCATGGTTTAGAAAATCTAACAATTATTGGATCTAATCGAGATAGGAAGCTGCAAAGCAGAGAGCTTAAGGAGCTGATGCTTGAGATACGCTGCAGGCAGTCAAGATTTTGTTCATTTGTTGGTTTCCAATGATACATTTGAAGATGAGAAATATAGTACTTCCATGAGCATTTTGGAGGAAACTGCCTTCTCGGTGGATAGCTTGAAACTAGGAACACAAGGCATTAAGGGTCGATCAAAATTTATACCGACTCTTCGAAATCACTATACAACTCAGTAAGGCTGAAAAATTTACAGCAGAGGCCTGCATGAATAGTGAAAACAGAACATAGCAGGTCTTGGATGCCCCAGGGAACCTATTGGAAGACTTTAAAATCAATTAAAGATCAAGAACCTGGAAGAATATATGGCTAAACAGAATGATGAAACAAACAAAGGATGGAATTGAAAGGGAGCAAACAACAGATCATAATTATAACCCTAGTTCTTCTATCAGAATAGCATTTTACTATGTGGACATGATATGCTTAAAATGCTGTGGAGATTGACAATTTGAAAGTTTAAACCCACTGGTAAGGTTCCAGGTTCTTGATAAAGTTGAAATCTTTACCCAGTAAAAAATTAGAGATAAAGCAGTCATAATCGGTACAGTGATAGCAGAATTGTTTCGTACTGTTGTAGCCACAAGTGTCAAAGGAGTTGAGCGCAGAAGAACATATGGCTGGGGTCTAGAACTGGATACAGTGGACAGGAAACATACATGTTTTATGATCAGTATTTATTGCTACAGAATATGGAATCTAGTTACAACCAATTGGAGGATTATTGCAGAACATGGATGGAAATTGGGTTGTAATTGACGGAATACCCCTTATAAGAGACATCAGAGGCAAGAGTGATGTAATGATAAGATGTAAAAATCAATTACGAAATACCTAAGGAGCAGTTGTTCAATTGGCAGCCAACTAATGAGACAGGCTAGAAGAAGCCAATGTAATTTTCTGTTAAGGTGTGATTCATGAGAGCCAACCTGAGGTTTGAACAGTGATTCACTGATTACTATAGATTGTGGTGTGAGGAGTTTTCAAGGTAATGATTGGGATGAACTCCAATGATACTACAATAAGATATTACAAGTGTTGTCAAATGCACATTCTTATGTCAAAATGCAGTGTTTCTTATCTGGTTATTCTCGCTAACCATGTCTGAGTAATCTTTGTAAGAGTAGAAGATCCTTGTGCACTCTCGAGATACACCAATAGATGTATTAACATGTGAGTTCCATCCTGCCTCTCCCATCCCTCAGACTTCCTTAAGGTTCAAATGCAACTAGATCAGAACAGGTCTATTTCTGGGCACTAACAGTTTGTTTAAGCCCGAGCATCCTGTCCTTACATTTGACTTGTATACAGAAAGTAGTTGTATTATTATTGTCTTGTCATATTAAAATGTCACAGTGAGATGTGCTTTGATTAAGTGCCTTTCTGTTTTCAAAGAAATTGTCTCAGCAAAGAATATTTCAGCTTTACATGAAAAACCTGGTATATGCCATTTGAATTATACTTGTAAGTTGTGAATACTCTCACTTTTGCGGTACACTAAACAACTGATCATTAGAATTCTTCAAGATTATACATGAAAATTTAAAAGAATTGAGAGCTATCTTGAATAGGAATATTTACAGCTATTTGCCTGTACTTCTGCTATGGATGAGGATAGGAAGTGAACTTGGAATAAAAGCAATACCCCTAAAATCTTCCACAAGAAGTAGGTGATCGCTCACCACCATAATTCAAAAGAGAAAACTTGACCTGTAAAGATATTTTGCCTCTGTCAATATCCAGTTTGGCTGCAGTAACCAGCCAATGCCCAGGCATGTCCTGAGGTCCCTTGCTAACTTCAGCAGTGTCTACAAATTTTAGAAGCTTCTGAGATCGTACAGGAACAGGCGGACCATCGGGATAAATACCTGAGTTCAGCACAACTGGGACTGGCTTTGGTTGAGGTGTTGATGTAGAAAAAGTGGAGCTGAGCGTTGAAAGGAATCCTGATCTCTGTGAAACGGCAGGTGCATGACCCCAAACAGACTTCTGAATGCTACAGTTTGGTAGCCTAGTGAAAAGCAGCCTCAGATGCAAAACACTTTTAGTCCAGCTGCCTCTCACTTGAAGTTGTGCACCAGTCACAACAAAGACACCACCTGCTCCTTGATCCCAGCCAGGGTCATATTTGATAGCAACTGTGCATACATGCGAGTAGCTTTTCCATTGAACAGGCTCAAAGTACTTGCTGTCCTCCTCATCTGATTCTTGCCACCTTGATGGCTCGGAAAAAACAGTTTCATCCCAGAATGGCTGAAGAACCCGTGGGAGACTAGAAAGATGCTGGACATGTATAGCCAACCGGTTACACTTTTTTCCCTCAAGATACAACCGTAACCCAATTACAGGTCTTCTACCGACAGAAACCTGTATATATTGATATAAGTCACTTGAAAAGTTTAGAACTACAAACTTAGGTATGTGAACCAGGAGCATTCTTAAATTGCTGTGCATTCTCTCTAAGAGGCACTATTGTGATGGAATTTATTGATGCTTTTAACAAAATCATTATGCAATATATTATCTGACTCGATCTACCAGAAAAGGCCAAGGATGGACTTCCAATGTGACATCTTAAGTGTGAAACTATAAATGAGTTTTGTCATTTCAGATGAATTAAGAGATAAAGAAGAGATACCTGAATTGTGCGAACATAAAGTTTGGGGCCCATAAAGCTGAACTGTAATGAAGGACAGGATACTCTTTTTGTAGAAGGTCCAAGTGGTAGTTCATTGTAAACTGGGGCCCATTGCCGAGGAACTTGGAACTCCAAGAAATACTGCAAGTCTTCAATGCATGGTTTGTCTGCAGAAGTAAATAAAGATTAAAAACGAAATTAACTCAAATGAGTCGGACATCACATTCCTCTTATATGCTAACCCGTATCGTGTGTAAGTTAGATTTATACATAGTACCTATTTGTCCATGAGAGTCAAACCTATAGCAGAAGAAAGGTACAGAATAGAATATATGTTGACCCTTAATCAAAGTCAAACTGTGGGAGTATTGAACTTTGAGCATATATTTAAATGGGAAAGGCAAAGAACCATAAAATGAAGAGTTTGTTAGAGAGAATAAATGGTCTTATCAAATTCATTTGACCCCAAAAAGAAAAAAAGGAATGAATGACAATATTGCAATCACCAACTCTGGTTGCTGGCTCTATTATATTCAAAGGATGATAAAATCTTCATGCCCCTGATTTGGTGCATTAATGACTGGCTAGGTAAACATTGAAAACATTTCCTGTAACCTGTTTAGATGTTATGGAAATTGTTAGTTGCTTGTTTATTTAACAAGGCTCTCAAATTCATGGCAGACTGCAATTATTACACAGTGACCCCCAGTTCGGAGCAAATTCTGATTTGAAAAGTCCCTCCCAGAGCTAAAACAAACCAGGTTGGCCAGCAAATATAAAAAAATAAGTATTACGTATATACTAGTATCTTCCACCATTCTTGAGGAATTAATAGCTAATATAGAAGAAATAATCTTCAGAGGGACTGTTAGGATAGCTATCCCCTGATCTCACTTTGTACACAGCCATAATTCCTGCCATCTGTATGAGCTGTCAGTCAGAGAGTGGGATTCATAGGATTGGGGCAAAGCTTTAAATTTTTCTAAGGTCTGTGATAGCCTTTTGATACACATGCCTACAGAGGCTATATCTCACTCTATTCTGCTCGTGTTTCTTCACAAAGACATTTAAATCCTACCCTTATTTTATAATAAAATGTTCAAAATCCATATGCTTAAATTATCCAAACAGCACTTACAACGAAGGTATAGATTGATAGCATGACTTAAGAAACCGCTGCCAACAACCCCTGTCAAAAGGGATGTAATCGGAACTAGTGAGAAAAGTATTGCATCTGGAAGGTCGGGTACAGTATGAAGCCAGTCACGGTGATTGCGTAAATCTATAAATCCACCCCTTTTAGAGCAAACGATTGTCAATCCCTGCAACATTCGTATCGAGTTTAGTGAGAACGTAATGATGCCAATCACATTTGTTCATATAACTGCTCTCCCCAATTTACTCTCATTAACTAGATGCAAATGAAGCAAGAATTTTGAGCTTGGGCATGTTCTCCTACTGCAAAATAGCATTGTTTCCATCTACAATCCAGCACAACTTCTACATAAAGCCCCTTAAAATCATGATCATAATTGAATGGAATGTACAAAGGGCATCTGCAATGAAAATTATGATATAGAGGGAACCCGTTACTTACATCCTTGCTGGATGTGGTAGAAACTCTGCCCACATGCACAGGATTTGTAGACTGTAAAATGTTGCTAAAAGCCTCTGGAACCTGAATGTTGAATATTTTGAAATCATTGAGATGCAACCATCTTAAGTGGGATTTGATAGAAAACAATTAATGAGTGGAACTTCGGAAAAGTAATGGGTGGAACTCAAGAACACATTCAGAACCTTACCTTCTGTCTGCTTTCTCTCTTATTATTACGCAAGGGAGAAAGGCTACGGCCATCTGAAAATAATTGATCTCCAAGATTTTCCAAATGAGTTTTAAGTTCAGCAGGTGGAATACTGGAGGAGCGACTCTGCCTTACAAACACCACATCCTGACCTCCAATTGCCACGGCCACAATAATGTGTGTTCCAAAAGTTTCAATAAACCTGCACGAGGAAACACACATATTTTCTTCATTCAAACAAACAGCGTTGAACAGACTCTAACGCCATCTATTTCTTTATTGTAATCAACGATAATCTATGTGATTCTCTAGGCACCAAGATAAATCTTAACAGCTATTCTTTTACCAATGAGCACCTTCCCAACAAAATTCCAAGATTCGGATTTTTGGACAAAACCCTCTACTCCAAAATATATACAAGGTGTTGAGATTGAATTCATGTAGATGATAAAACACTGGCTATTATTTGGGTTGACCATTTGAAAACAAAACCCACCTTAAGCCACTAATTGTTTTCTCTTAACTCATAATGATTTGGACAATTAAAGCATTGCAATTAGAAGGAAATAAGAGCCGAACCACAAACCTGGCAAGGGCTGCAGGATCCCAATTGGAAGGAACAGACGACTTGACTTCTTCCTTGAGGACGAGTGGCGTCCTTGTAAGGTGCAGATGATATAGAGAAATAAAATAGCCATCAAAGGCCAGGTGTTTGGTCTCTGTAGCATCTTGCAACCAGGACCCACTGAAATCAAACAGAGAATTGAAGCCGCCAGAGGGGATCTTCCCTTGTAAAGAGGACCTCTGATTGAATAGCTCAGACATCTGTTCATTAAACATTCAAGAAACATTATTGTTAAACTTTTCCCTTTTTGAGATAATTAAAAAAATGGCAGCCTAACCATAAACTAAGACTTGGGTTTTTGTACTTCTGTAATCTAACTCACGTTTTCCCAAAATAAGTAAAGGAGTTGGGTAAGCGTTCAGAGTTGGATAGATGCCATTTGGGCACTTTATCTTTTTTATAGACTTTCAAATTTGGGCTACTTGGGAAGTATATTTTCATCTGGATGTTGACATCTGAACCTAAAGCTAGGATTTATAATAAACATGAATGGCTTTTAGCAGATTTAGGGTACCTGATTGAATTCCAAAATATCAGACTTATATCTGGTCCGTTCTCCCTTATCACACTTGATGTCTGTGGACACATTTTGTATCAACGGGCCTCCGGGAATCACAATATCTCGCTTTTTCTTCTCCTCCAAAACCACCAATCGGCTCCTTGAATTCCCCTTGCAGAACTTAAGCCTGAAATCATTAGTGAAATCAAAGCCTCGCCCCAGAGCCTCCACAGCTTGCACTGCAGTTCTCTCTGAATCCGCCATTGTTTGTCCCATGATTCAATCAAACCAGAAAAACTGCAAACACGTCTCGTGTTCCATCAGATCCAATTAATCTGTAATGACAAGTACCTTAAACCCCACAATCGGAATTCACACCATATCAAATCCAATATCCTTCAATTCCCCCGCTTCCTCACTCAATTCTCAACAAACCCACCAATAAATTTGTGCAGAAACAAACAAATATCTATAATTTCTCGCATTCTCTGCACCGAACTACCCTGATTGTTCATAAATCCCTTCAACCCAATAACCCCAAGATACCCACGCACTTCCTTGCTGAACAAGATTTAGTCAAACCCAACGAAAACTCCAACAATTTCACGCGTTATCCGCCGCCAATTACCCATGCTTGTACTAAATTCTTTAAACCCAATCCGATTTTCTAATGAATTCTATAAACCCAAATACAATCTGTTGTGTATACTCTAGAGTCTTAGCCCAATAAGAATCTGTGATAAACACTATAAACCCAATAAGCATTCATTAAATTACATCCTTATAAATGCGGGTATACACAGAAATCCCATAAATTTCTGGAAATTAGATCGGACAGACAGCTCCACCATTGACCAGAGTCAATCCACTAGCTAAAATGGTAATGGTAAGCGATAGTTTCGCTGTGATTAGCCTTAGCAAAAATCCACAATACATAAATAAAATGAATCGGCGACCGGCGGATCGGAATTCCGGGTGGCGGTTACTTGTCTTGTTTGACTGGCCACTGCCTTGCGCCCCCCAACTTTTACCGGTTCAGGGTTGACTTTGGGACTCGAGAGATTATCTTGCTTTGTCCTTTTTCTTTTAAAAGTTCAAATATTCTCTAGTGTTTCCAATGCTTTTAATTATTAGAGACCCTGTGGGTATAAATTCTATTTTAAATGTCTAGTTCTAATCAGCAGAATGTAAGTTTAACAGTGTCCTAAATATTTTATGATTTTTTTTTCAATTAAAAACAAAATAAAGTTGACATTTTTAATGAAATTTCATAAAAATAATTTTAGATTAATAAATTATATATATATTTTTAATTAAAAACAAAATAAAGGTGATATTTTTAATGAATTTTCATAAAAATAATTTTAAATTAATAAATTATAAATATTGATTATTAACATTGTTGAATTAAGATGAGATGTAATAGAAGTATTTGAGAATGTGAATCCATATTTGTATTAAAAATAATAATTTTGTGAGTCTGAAGATTTAATTGTATTTGAGTTTTCCAAACTTAAGAAGTTTGGAGTGGACACTCCATCTATTATTATAGACAGAAACAACTTTTATAACCAACAGTTAAAACTTACATACTAAAATAAATAATTTTTTTTTTAATTAATCTAACAATATTAATTCTCACTTTTTCTTAATATCTGGTTAATAATTCTTAATATCTGTTTTTCTTCTGACTTTTTTTTTTTCCATGAGAAATTAACTTGATTTATATTAGAGATATAAATCATTTACATCAACATCAGCCATTACAATTCGTCCCGAAAACCCAGCCGGAATTGAACTCAAAACCTCCTCCCAACACTTAGAGAAAGATACTGTCTTACCAATCGCGCTGTCTCACGGGACTATGTTTTTTCTTCTGACTTTCTCATTACAAACTGTATACTGCCATATTTTTATCGTTTTTTTTTTTCCATGAGAAATTAACTCGATTTATATTAGAGATATAAATCATTTACATCACTGTCCAGTCTGGCACTAGCAGCCATTACAATTCGTCCCGGAGACCCAGCCGGAATAGAACTCAAGACCTCCTCCCAACATGGAGAAAGGTCTTTACCAACCGCGCTGTCTCACGGGACTATGTTTTTTCTTCTGACTTTCTCATTACAAACTGTATACTGCCATATTTTTATCGTAAGAATTCATTTGATGTTCCTTTTATTAAAATGTGTGGATAGATAAAATTCCTTATAGAAATAAAGTTTTATGAAAGATACACGTAGTCTCAAGTCAATGTTATAACTCCTATACACATCAGTGTGCCTCCTTTTCAAAAATAAATGTACTCTTAATACATAAATTCCTTATAACTTATATCTTAGCATATAGCAAATTATATTTATTTAAATAATTTATTAAAACTAAAATTAAAACTAATGAATTTTTTTTTTTTTTAGGAAAAGTATGTTTTTGTCTTTGATCTTAATGATTCTGCAAGATCTTTTCAACCTATGGAAGGTAGATGGGGATGGAAGGTGGATGTAAATGTGAAAATAGAAATTAAGAAATTGTAATAATTTTATATTTTTTCAAAAATCCTTTTCAACTTATAAAAAATTGACGTAAATTATATATATATATATATAAATAGAGAATAATGAAAATTTATTGTAAATAGTTTAACTTTAAATTTATTTGCAATACACATTTATTTGAAAATAGTTAAAAATGTAATCATGTTTGAGCAAAACATTAAGTGATTTATAAGAAAATAATGATAATTGATGCTTTATATGGGACCATGACACTCAAATTGAAAACAAAAAATGTGAATGTTTGCACATGTCCAATATGTAAGTGTATGGGACCAAGACACTCAAATTGAAAATAAAATGTGAATGTTTGCACATGTACAATATGTAAGTGTATGGGACCAAGACACTCAAATTGAAAATAAAATGTGAATGTTTGCACATGTACAATACAATATGTAAGTGTTTGAATTCAAATGTAACATTATAAATAAATATTTTGAATGCCAATCTCTTGAGATTCGGAGTGCCCTGTGCTCTGTTCTTTCTCTTTAACTGTTATGTGGTCTTGACAGTGGTAGAGTCTAGGTGGTAAGTCATGACCACTAGGCTACCTCCACTTGTTGACGAGAATGTCAGCAAGTTGATGGATGTTGCAGATGAAGTTGCTTGGAAGGATGTGGGTCTCTTCGAACTTGACGTTTCGACGGTAAAGAATTTTAATATTTGTAATAAGACTCCATCTCTCCAGCAGAGACCATTTACTTCTTCCTCTGCTCATTTTTCGAGGAGTACTTTCTCTTTTCCCAGTATTGAGCAGGCGACCTCTAGTCATAGTTTATCTTTCTCACCAGCTTCTGGTTATCTGAGCAGGGGAGAGAAGGAAAAAGAAACACTCAGTAACAAGAGACATAACTCGACTGGTAAGGATTTTGAGGGTCAGGAGTACAGTCGGCGCTTGTGGAAACCTAAGAAAGGGTTTCACAAAATGGTCCTTGGCTCATACATTGGTCTGGCTGAGACCTGTTCTTTGGCCCTTTGTGGACTGGTAGGCAGGCTATCATATAAATACCTCTGCGATGTTCATCTCTCGGAGTGGGTGGACGATGTTTGGAAGAAGGAGTTAGGGTACTCCCCTAAAATAAGACTTCTGAAAAAGGGTTGGTATGGGTTTATCTACAAAACCCTTGAAGATATTGGGATATTACTGGCTAAGAGATGGGTAGTGGGTAGAAGCAGTTTAATGATAAAGAGATGGAGGTTGGCATTTAATCCGGACACACAGTACTTTGAAAAACCACCACTTGTGGGTTTTACTCCCAGGCTTACCCCTACACTTGTGGACGGTGGCAGCCATGGAGGCGATTGGGAACTTGCTTGGTTCTTTTGTCTCTTTAGATGATTCGGTAATGAAGACACCTTCTAGGAAAATGGGTAAGATCCTAGTAGAGATTAATATCCATGAGGGTTTACCAGAAATCATGGAGATAGACTGGCTAGGTCGAAGAATAGTGCAGAAACTGGATTACCTTGGAATTCCATTCCGTTGTAGCTACTGCCATGAAACGGGAAACCTGTGGAAGTCTTGTAAGGGTAGGGTGGAAGTAGAAGTATCGGAGGATACTGCTTTACACTGGGACTGGCGAGAAGAAGATGAAGAGATAAATTCTTTTGGGATGGCTTTTGATCACTTGTAGAAGGAATCTAGCCCGACACTAGAGCAACTGGATACATTAACAGGTAAGCTAGCACAGTTTTGTCCAAATCTTTTTAATTCCTTATCTTTGATGGAAAAGTTAATGTTAGACTCTTCCTCGACAGTTGAATTTACACATTCTGTGGATTTAGAGATTCAAGGGGGTAATAGGGGGATATCTGTCCTTAACCCTTCGGATTCCCCTTCCTCGACTAGTCCCTTATGTGGAAGACAAAGAACCCCGCAACCTGTCCTTACTCCTCTTACTGTTCCAACTGAACTGCTTGCCTTACTTGATGACTCTATAGTTGTGTCGGTCTCTGTGGAGGGAAATGTCTGCGCTATCTCTCCATCTTTTACTGAAGTAGTACAGGGGACTCCTATTGGCTCGACTGATAGGTTTTGTGTGTTGGGTTATCAAGAATTGGAGGAGGGAGATTCCACACTCTCAGTTATTCTCGATTCTCTTATCCCCTATTTGCGGGATACTAGCGATCTAATACCGCTTCCAACTTTTCTAGGGAATATGTTGGTTTCTCCCTCTGGTATTGTTGGTGAATCGGATGAAGTGAGCACTATTGATACTGAACCTGGTAAGACCTATGCCTGGTCCCGAGGCCTTGGGATTGAGTACTCTCCCATCAAAATGAGAAGTACTAGGAAAAAGCAATAAGAGAATGTCATTTCTTCCACAGTAGTGGATCCATCCACTGCTGAAAGTGGGGCGCTTCGAGCAGTGAAAGCCCTTGCTAGGGCGAAGTAATGATTTGTTTGTCCTTGAATATAAGAGGGGTAGGTGGCTCCCTAAAGGCTGCCTCTTTCAGGCGTTGTTTGGATTTAACTCTTCCTGAAATTGTATTCCTACAAGAGACTTTGGTAAGTGAACAAAAGGCTCGAAAATTTATGATAAAGTTCTGTCCTACTTGGGTAACTTGTGCAGTGACTGTTGTGGGGTCTTCTGGAGGATTTCTCGTTGCTTGGGACCCTTCGCTTTACAATTTTATCCGTTTCTAACATGTGGTGGGATTCTCTTGTCAGGTATTAATAAAACATCCAAAAGAAATTATAATCTATCGAATATCTATGGCCTGTGTTCAAAGAGAAAGGCATTCTGGACTTCGCTTGCTAGCAGTGGCCTCCTATCACTTAGGAATCTAGTGATAGCAGGTGACTTAAACTTTACTTTGTCTTCCAGAGAAATTTGGGGAGGATCAACTTCTTTAGGCTCTTTAGACGGTTTTTTCAATAGTTTGGTTCAGAATCATAAGCTTCTGGATATAAAACCTAATTCGATTGTTCTGACTTGAAGAAATGGTCACGCGGGTCTGGACGCCATTGCCAAGCGGTTGGATAGGTATCTTATTTCAGAGGCTCTGATTTTGGAGGTCAAATTGCATAGGACATGGGTTGAATACCCATTTGTGTCGGATCACGCTCCCATCTTATTACAATTGGAGGATTCATTTAAACACATAAATTATCCTTTCAAATTTCATACTAATTGACTTCTGGAAAAGGATTTTAATGCATTAGTAGAAATTATGTGGAGCGACTAGAAATATGTGCAGGAGAACAATTGTCAAAGAAGATTCATATGGAAATTGAAGGATCTAAAAGTGTCTACTAAAAGATGGATAAAAGAAAAAAAAGTTCGGGATTCTGCAAAATTGAATGATCTTGAAAGAAACATAAATCGGATATTACAAAGCAAAGAGGGTGGCAACGTCTCTCCGGAGGTAGAAGAAAACATTATATATCTGGAATTTGAGAGAAACAAATTATTAAAAGAACAGGAGGAGGCTTGGAGGAGTAAAAGTCGGGCTATTTGGGTAAAGAGTGGAGACCAGAATAATAAAAAATTTCACCAATTTGCCACTCAAAGGAGAAAGAATAAATTTATCTAGGAAATAGCTGACAGTGCGGGGAATATACACAAAAATCAGAAAGAAATCGTGGCTGAGTCAATGAAATATTTCAAGGATTTATTCATGCCTCCAGTGGATGAATCAACGAAAGAGTAGGTACATGTGATAAGAAATTATCCAAAGATGGTGGATAGAAGTGAATCTGAGGAATTACATAAACCTATTACTCCGGCTGAACTGGAAACTATTCTAAAAAAAAATTAAAAAGAAAAGAGCCCTGGGCCCGATGGATGGACGGTAGAATTATATCTACATTTTTTCAAAATTATGGGTGAGGATCTACTAGTCCTGGTGGAAGAGACTCGATTATCGGGTCGCACAACAAGTAGTATAAATTCTACTTTTATTGCACTGATCCCTAAAACTAATAAGCCACAACAGTTTGGGGATTTCAGGCCTATTTCATTGTGTAATCTAATCTATAAGGTGATATCAAAGGTGATAGCGAAAAAAACCAATTTTATCGAATTTTCTATCAGAGGAACAACTGGGTTTCTTGGAAGGGCACCACATACAAGATGCAATTGGTACAATGCATGAATGCATTCACAGTATTAAAAAGAATAAACAAAAACCACTTTTATTAAAGCTGGATTTACAAAAGGCATATGACTGCATCAATTCGAATTATCTCAGAATGGTTCTCATTCATGTAGGGTTTGGTACGCAATTGACTAATTGGATTCTGGCATGTGTAGAATCAACTTCTTTTGCTATTTTAGTTAATGGGGAGGCAACTGATTTTTTTAAAAGTGGCCGTGGTCTTCGTTAGGGTTGCCCGCTTTCTCCATTGTTATTTATAATGGTGATGGAAAGCTTGAGCCTGTTATTAAAAAATAGTCAAAATCAAGGTTTGTTAAGTGGTATCAAGGTAGCCAGGCTCACTAAAATCTTAAACATATTTTTTGTTGATGACATACTAATTCTGACAAAAGCATCAATAGTGGAATGGAAGGAAATTGAAAGAATCGTTCATCTTTTCTACAAAGTCTCGGGCTTAAGAGTGAATTTGACAAAATCAACTATACATTTCTGAGGGTTGGTTGAATCAAAATTAACAGTCTTTAAAAATACCGTGCCTTACAACTTTTTTGATTTATCGAATGGTTTCAAGTATTTGGGATATTATTTGAAATCAGGGGCTCAAAAAAATAGTGATTGGAGATGGCTCCTAAAAAAGGTTGAGAAAAAGATGCATCAATGCAGTTATAGATGGCTCTCCTTGGGCGGGAGGTATATATTATGAAAATCTGTATTGGAAAGTCAGCCTATCTACTGGCTTTCTTTAGCAGCGATCCCTTTATCTATTCTTCATAATTTTAGGAGCATTCTATATAGTTTTCTGTGGAGTGGGAACAGAGAGAAAAGAAACCTACATCTTTGTAAGTGGGAGCTATTGGCTCGACCAAAAAAAGGGGTGGTTGGGGGCTTCATAATATTTTCTCCTTTGGCAAGGCTTTGGCGACATCGACATTATGGAGAGCGGTTTCTATACCATGTATATGGCACATAGTTCTAAAAGAGAAATACTTCCCTCAAAGTACATTAAGAAACTAGTTGAGATCGACTACTTTCTAGCACAATTCCGTCTCCAGGATTTGGTCCAGCTTTTTAAAATCGGTTCATCTTATCACAAATTGGATCGGGTGGAAACTCAGTTCGGGTCTTGTTGTTTCGTTGGGTAGGAATAATATTCTGGGCCTCGGGCCCTCCTCTTTTCTATCATCAAACCTGTTAGAAGTACTACATCAAAAAAATATTTCCTTATTAGCTCAGGTATGGACACACTAGGGACCGAATTCTTTTTTATCCAAATGGAAAGATAGTAATGAGTTGGGCTTATCTGGAGATCTTTCCAATGAATGGCGACTTTTCTATCGAGAATTACAGGTTGCTGGAGTGATACTCTCAGATGAAGATGACGAACTCTTCTGGACAGGTGGGGACTCATCGGGTGTTATCTCGGTGAAGAATTTCTATGAGGCTATCCAAACAACTCAAAATTATCCTTGGGTAACTGGCTGGAAGATTCATTTATGGAAATGGGATATTCCACAAAAGATCAAACTTTTCTTTTGGCTGGCGACTAATAATAAAATTTCGACTTGGGAAAATCTCCTACATAGGGGTTGGTGTGGACCGAGAAGATGCATCCTATGTAAAAAGGAGTCAAAGGACATTACTCATCTGTTCATAAATTGCTCTTTCACGAAGGTAGTTTGGGATACTTTATTTCAGCATTTAAGAATAACACATTGCTGGAGTGGGGAAAACCTTTGCGAGTGCATGACTATATGGATTGAGGCTAAAACAGGTAACCCCATTTTGGTGGCAGTTGCTTGCTGGAACATTTGGATTTCCAAAAATGAGGCCATCTTCGAGGGAAAGGAGTCATCATTTACATATGTCGCTATTAAAACTTTAAGTTTCTATCACAAACAACCCATAAAGGTTAAAAAAGTTCGCTCCATATCTTGTATGAACTTGGAAAACATTGACTTCCCTGTAGCATTTTTTGATGGAGTGACACAACGCGATGGAAGGAATTGTGGAGCGGGAGGGACTTTAAAAATCTCAAAAACTTTATTTTATAAATGGCATGTGAACTGCGGTCAAGGTACAAATACAAAGGCGGAGTTAATGGGAGCTTGGGCAACTATCCAACTTGCAAAACACTTTGATCTTGAAAAGCTCCATATATTTGGTGACTCCTTGGTTATTATAAATTGGTTAAGTAAAAAAGGAAAACTCGAGGTATGTTCATTGGAAGGTTGTAAAAGGAGGATCATATTATTAAAGAAAAAGTTTAATGAATTAAACTTCTATCACATTCTCCGTGAGTACAACATAGATGCAGATGATCAATCTAAAAGAGCTCTATCAGATCAGGAAGGAAAGATGGTGATCCATAAATGGATTGATGGTCGAGAGGTTCCTACAACTATCATCCATATTTACTGATGGAGGTTACTAACTTGTATATCCTTCTGATCTTTTTTTTGGTCAAATTTCTCAGAGTCTTTTCGTTGTTTATTTGGTGATATATATCCCTGGAACTTAGCAATTGGATGTAATATCTTTTATTGAGTCTTGTGTTGGGACAATTACTTTTTTGATGGATCTGGAGTAGGCTCCATATATTTTGATAAGCAGCTCTTGGATTAGAATGGATGGAGGATATATCCGGCTGGAATTTGTAGTGGGCTATTTCCTAATAGCGCCCAGTTGTTCGATATGTAAAAAATTATATGCCATAATATAATTGTGTTAATTTTCTTTCTGGAAAAGGGTTGTTTCACTATGTTGTTGATAGTAAAGTGTAACTAGTGTTTAGAGGGAATATTATTTTCAAATGCTTATTGATTATTATATTGTAATAATTTAATTTAATGTGATTGCTTAGGGTTTTGAAGATTATCCTATTTTTAATTAGCAATTTTTGTTTGTGGATAAGCGGTTTGTAAGATATATATATATATATATAT